>JAOUQW010029183.1:0-10011 GCA_028565825.1 Olivaichthys viedmensis | reverse complement strand
TCCTTTGAGACCACTACTAGCTAGCCTTCTTTTGACACTACTTTTGCTGATTGGAGTCTCTCATTCTTTATTCAGCAGATTCTGTATCTGTGATGAAGTTCCTGTTCTCTCTCTCAGTGAACAAAGCTTTATGTATTGGTCATCTGATGGTGTGATCACTTTTGGTCTGCCTGATCATGCTTTGGATACATTTGCCATACAGTGGCAATGAAAAAAATCCCAGATTTTGAATGTGGTCTCAGACTTTTGGACCCCACTGTGTATATATATATATATATATATAAATATATATATATAGTTTTTATCCTACTTCTCAACGACAAAGAATTACTCATTCTGTGATGGTTTATGTCATGCTGCCGCTGTATGTATTTTTACACTTTCTGCTGTGCATGAAGTTTAATGGTGTTTATCTACACAGTGCTGTCTCTGCTGTCATGTACGGTTTCCTACTTTAATTTATTGTTGCTACGGGTATGATGACATACTGTGATAAGGAAATCTGAAATAATTATACAATTAATATTATGCTAAATGTCAACAATGTCATCAAAATATGCTTTAATATGCTACAAGACATTGAGGCAGGGTAGCTTATCTTTTAACCCCTTCATACCCTGTGTCTATAATAATGGCCATAACAAGACGTATTCAAATACAATACTTCCACTTATAATGGAAGTCTAAGGGCAGTTGTTAAATTCCGCCAATAAACGTTTAAAATATGTAACTATATAACGGAAATTCACTCTGACTATAAAGGTCTTAGGACATGAGAGAAAGTCTTACCAAAGTTGTTTTATGTAGTTTTATCCAGATTTCCAACATTGAAGCAATACAGTAACAAAAAAAAAAAAAACGGTTAAGGTTTTGTGCTATCCATGTGCCATCTGCCCCACACAACTACATAACTGGTAACGCATAACCACAAATTCTTCCCTCTAAAAATGTAGTCCCATCCCTGAAAGCACTAATTATACAGATTTACAGCTTAATTTACAAATACCTTTGACTGAAAATTCGTAAAAGCATTAAAAAAAGTGTTTTGATAAACGTTTATTGATGGATTTCAACAACTGCACTTAGACTTCCATTATAAGTGAGTTTTTTAGTAAAAAGGTTTTCTGTTGTTTTTTTTTATTACAGGAAAACATGTCAAAATTCGATAGATAAAGATAAGGTTGAACAACGCTGTAGTATATATTTTTTTAAAGTTATCTTTAAATAATTTTTTTAGACAGAAGTGTTCTTGTTTTTTTAAAATAATTTTTGTATTTGCCGTTATCAGTGTCCTCTCTCTATAGGGAGGAAGGAACCAATCCCTCCCTTATCACCCCTCAGCTGTGGTGGGACGTGACATCACCCCTTGCCAACAGAGGGCTCGCAGATACACACCGAGGGCTATGACATCATGCTGTTGGTCTATTTAGATCACAGAGGGCATCGGTGGAAGCATGCCAATACCAACTTCAGTATATATATATACGGCTTGAGCTTGATTGGGGGATGTGTGTTAGTTAGAAGCCCACAGGAGAGGAAAGGAAGGGAGGGAGTATCATCTAACACCTATATTTTCATTCAAATATAACTTAAGAATTGTGTATGTAAAAATACAACCAGACCCATAGAAAGGATTCAGGACATTTTTAGCTAGTCATAATACAAAGACAAAGCTTATATTATGCTTGAGTTTTCCATGTTCATTCTGAGTAGCAGCAATGTTCCTGAATTAAATATGAGGCATCACACCCCAGTTCTTTAAGCCTGTAATAATGCATGCAGCATTATTTATTGTGCAGTGCCACTTGGGAAAACATACAGTATGTGTTACTTTTCTCTGGCACTGCTTCCGGACCCGCTGCATTTTCTGTGTTGATTAGACACACGGCAGAGTTTCACCGGCATTAATTAAGTGTAGATCTAACATGTTCAGATCCACTTTAATCTTAATCAATACGTGTGGACAGAAATAATTAAGCATAAAAGCTTACAGCTTGAATGTTCAATTAAAAAATGCTACAGTTTAGATAGTCTGTGCTTTTTTTGCAAATCAGTAATTGCTATTGTGAGTGATGTTTTGGCATAAACAGAGGAAGGAGCCATTGGCATTTTAGAACAAAAAAGGAATAGAAAAACATTAGTGGAAAAACAAGAATTGTCAAAAGAATACCATGGCTTAACAGACAGTGGTATACAATCTATACAAAGGGTTCCTCAAGGGTTCTTTGGCTAGATAATGGTTCTATTTGGAACATTTGGTGAAAGGGAAACCCTCTGTTGTAGGGTTGTACATAGAGGAGCATGCTGAAAAACCTTTTAGGGTTCTAGATTTAAACACTTTTTCTAAGAGTGTAAATATTCAGTTCATTTAAATGTCATTATTAATATTTATAATTTATGTTGAAACTTGCATATTGACTGTGCCACATTTTGTACTCCCTTGGTAGGGTGTATATATAATGTACCAACACCTTCTGGGCAGGTTGTACTCAGTCCTCCAAGTACTCATTTAACGAACTTCACTTGAGCTAATAAACAGCCCTTAAGGTTGCGATCGATAGTTAGACTCCCAACAATGCCACAGCCATCTGTGGCTTGGAGTCTGAGTGAGCACAACTGCCCCGCTCTCTGGGTGGGACGGATGGCATTATTCTATACCCTGTTGATCAGAGTAACGCTAGCAATCACAGATGTCTGTGTGCTCATATATAGAGAAGCCGTCGTGTGATAGGGCAAAACAAGCTAGTGGGTAGGAACTGGCAATGATTAAAATTGGGAGAAAATGGGGTGAACATCTAAAAAACAAGGATGGCGATAAGGATTTCCCAAAGAGAGTGGTGAGGTCAAATCAACAAGGGCATGTAATCCTGGAGCACATGTGACTCTAATGCTCAAATACTAAAGATTGTAATTAGCTGGATCAGTTGTAAACTATTGAAGTTAAAACTTGCTCATTAGGGATTGCTCATTAGGGATCTAGATCTACATCCGGATTTCTGTAAAGCTGCTTTGTGACAATGTCCATTGTTAAAAGCGCTATACAAATAAAATTGAATTGAATTGAATTGAAAACAAAATAGACAACATGGTAAATATCGACGCTGTATCTCCACTTTTTGCATTTTTTTAAAAACTTTTTATCATATATGGAATGTAGGCAAAAACCTCTATCTACCCCACAGCAGCTAACATGTTTTTCATTGGACAGCGACGATATGCATGTATTTTTATTTTCATTTTCTTCAAAAATGTCCTGTCAAAGCTTTGGCCTCAACTCTCAGTTGTGTTGTTCAGACATTTTTACTTATTTTTTGTGTTCCTTTGCTCTGAGAAACACAGAGCTCCAGAAGGAGGAAACACTGAGCTGAGGTCAGCCTTCTAATCACACATTATACTGTATGTGTAGATTCCATGTAGTTAGCATTCCAGCATCCAATCATTCTCTCTCTCTCTGGTAGTAATGGACCAGAATGCCAGCACATAGACACAGAGGGATAATTACAAAGATCCCAATGCCTAAAAATATTCTCTACCATAGAGCAACACCATGATCCGATTACACCAAACTCTCATTGCTAGCGGGAGACTTCCCAAAAAGGGCTTTGGAAAGGTATGTGCTCTTTTGGCTGATGGTGATGGCTAACTTGACAGTTTGCTTTTATTATATTTTAGTGATATTTATGGTTATGTAATTCCATCACAACATGCACTATAAAGAATGTGTTAAAGGTGAATTCTATCCAAAACCTCTTTGTTGTGGATTAGGAATAGAAAAATATTTTCAAAACAGTTCTCTTTAGAAGATCGTAAAATTGTGCAGTAGATTTTCACAGATTCTTCGGAGAGAACAGGCAATCCATATTGCACAGTCCAAAGTTCCTTGAAGAGTTGCTTAAGATTTTATGATCTGCATTCTGTCAGAGTCTGCTCAGATATACACGCCAACACCCACACCCACAAGACACTCATGCAACAAACACACACACACTTTGTAGATCATGGCTATAGATCATGATTATGAGCTGTTGGCCTCCAACCTATGAGACATAACCAAACTCTCAGAGAGAGAGACAGAAAAAAAGAGAAAGTATATGAAAATATGTGACACGATACAAGTGCTCAGGCGCACAGTGTATTTCGGAACTCTGGCTAACACTAGCTAACTAACTAGACACCAGGTGTCCAGGTATTACCAGATTTTACAAAACCATTCTAGCTGGAATGTTGATGAGGCAGAGTAATCTTGCATAGGATTAATGCTATACTGGCACTTTCAATTGGCAAATGGCTAAAAAGACACAAGAAATACTATGATCATTTTCTAAGAGCGATCTATCAACATTTTGTTCAGCGGTAACAAATATGTGAAGCCACATTTTGTTATTTCCATTGCCAAGTGACCCATACTGTAACTAAGTAACTGTGATGAATTTAGCGACCCTTCTTGCCATGGTACCAAGAGTACCAAACAGGGACATATGGGTGGAGCTAGAAATAGTGCAGACTATTGATTGGTCAAACACAGTCGCCACAGAATTGTCACTCGAGTCAGACAACTGCCAGTTTGGAAAATAAAACACTGGCTAGAATTACTTTTCTACCAGACATCTTCAGTAGTAGTGACTTTTTGTCAATGTTTTTCTCTTTTAAAATGTCCTTTTCCTGGCAGCGTTAGGAGTCCATATCACAATTTTATCCCAAAATTTAAAGATTTGTTTTATTTATTTAGCCACACTTTTCTTGTCTCAGATATTCAGCTCAATGTTACATTTATTACACATGTGAAATCCGCCATCTTCAAGTTTGGTCAAATTCCAAATGACTTCCTTTTTTACTATGCATGCCCACTACATGCGGTGTAACTTCATGGCTTTGTCCACAATATGCCCGATAGAGCGCCATCTTCGGTTCAGCCACAGAAAAATCGTGACTCTTGCGTCTTTGTTGCATTTTAACGTCAGCTGTCAAAATTTGCACTCAACATTCTCTCTAGTTCTACTAAGATTAAAGTATTGGTACCCTGGCTTTGTTTGTGCACTTTCTGCCATTACAACAAACGCACTGTGCCTCATGCTCAATAGGAGCCCTGTGAGGTAGACAAGCAACATCGCCATGCACATTGTCACGATGTGTAGGCGCGGGGGTGCGGACACAATAGCGTAGCCGCTCTTGCTAAACAACATACTTTTATTGATAACAACACAGACAGGTTTCAACTCGAACAGATCACACGCCATGACAGGCGTGGTAACACACAAACAAAGAAAGACAACACAGGACGGAAACAAGTCGGTATTTAAACACTTAATGATTGCTAACAAACAACATGCAGGTGGGGACAATCCCATCACGAGACAAGGACAAGGGAACAAACATAAACAAATGCGCGTGGCTGCCGTTGCCTAGGCTACCGCCATGCTAAGTCCGGCGCACAGCCGTGCGCATGACACACATTTGAACTTAAACTAGGCCACATGCCTGTTTTTATTTATTTATTTATTTCATTTGAAAGAAAATCAATGTGTAAATTTCAAGTACTATTTTACTAATTGATTAGGAAGTTAAATAACCACCCCACAACCTCCAGAGGACTCCTACTTTCCCAGGTACTGTTTTGGGATGGGAAACGGGTACTCTATAGGTACTCCCCAGGATACAGATAGTTCTGGGTTTGGATTTGCTGGTGTACCGTACTGTACTGCAGTGTCTGGGGAATGAGAGAAGAGAAAAGAGTCAGTCCAAAAGGGAGTTAACGTCTGAATCTCTATTCTGTCAGAGAAACTCAAATAAATTTAGGAAAGAAACATTAATAATTAAATTTGTGAAAAAAAGGTTCTCTCTGAGTCTCTCTTTACCTGTGTAGCATCTCTCTCTCCAGACTCTTTTTTGGCTATATTTAGGCTGTCTGGTTCTTTCCTCCAGTGGAGATGCAGATGGCTCAGATGATCACACTTTTTTGTTGACCTTAGTATGTTTATGGCAACATAAAACAGATAAATGGTTGTAAAGAGTACTCACTTAAATGATTCAAGAAAAAAATGTTTTACCCCTGCTTACTCATTTCAATAGCTTGTTTACAATACTGAAAACTGTGTAATGTGGTAATAAACATTAAGTTTCGATAATGAGAGCTACATACATTTATGTATGCTCAGTTTACAATTTTCCCCTACCTGTATTATTTAAAAATTGTGAAGTGAGCTACATGTATGCAGAACACTCTTCTAAAAGACACATTTATATAACCACCTAGACAAGTTGTTGCGGTTTGAGTCTTCATGATCTCAGAGGAGAGAGATGTCACTTTTGTGCGTTCAACCACAAAACACAAAACTCACCATGATGTTTGTGTGCGTGTCTGGAATTGTAAGTGTTTACTGCCTGTTTGGACGTTTGAACATGAGTAAAACGCATGTGATGTGCTTGAATCTGCCAGACAGATGGCAGAGACAGACAGAGAGATGCTAGATATTTGGACCCAATGTGTGAGTAATGTTAAAAAACAAACCAACAAACAAATGTGTGTGTATTACTCTATGGAAGCATACTGTGTGTTCTGAAATGAGGAAGTAGTCCAGCACTCCTGGGCGCTGTGGTCAGATGGTATGACTTTCAGGCTAAAATTGGAGTGAGGTGGGAGGGCAGGGAAAGAGGTCATAAGAGCTACAGTGTTACTCCCCTCATACACAGCGCAATTCAGACACCCCTCGGCTCCGACAACAGCAACTAAAATAGCCCGCCAAATGTGTGTGTTTCTAAGATGAGGACCTAAGAGTCTTTGTCATTATCTCAGTACTGTTGGTCAAAATATGTCTTCTTAGGTATGTGTAGACTTGACATGTCAACAAAACCCACAGCAATATTTCCTCAAGCTCCTGAACCCTGCTGAAAAAAAACCCACTTCTTAATGGGAATTTCTAATAGCAGTTAAAATCATTAGATACAGGTGGGAAAATGGTTATTGAAAAGCAGTCCACCGATTGGACATCACCATAGTGGAACTTAACATCTGAAACGTGTTATTTTTTTCTCCATATTCCACCAAATCTCTGGATATTAATCTCCATTTCCCACAATTTGGCTTCTCAAATGTCCAGTCGTTGGACTGCTCGTGAGTAAGAACTATCCAATACTAGCACAGATTTGTCAGAATACGGTTGTCAAGAAATAGAACGAGAGCGGAGTTACTTGCTATTCTTCTTTTCCGAGTTTATCTATGGATCATTGGTCCACGTTTTAGGCAAGGTGTATGGATATCGTGAGTGACTCCAGTGCATGCATGTTTAAACAATGGGGTCTCAATCAGTTAGTAAGCAAACATCACTCTAAATATCTACACATACAGACATAAACACACCTCATATCCTACAAGAGATGGCTATGATGAGGGTGGTGTACTATTGTGGAGGAACATCTTCAAATACACACTTCATAACCTACAAATGAAAGCTACTATAACCTAATCACTAGCTTTAAGGCATTAATTCAAATATCTGAGTGTAGGTGGAAAAGAACACACACATACTTATACACACTGTTAGTTGTACTTGCTGCATCACTGGTTTTCCTGCGGTGCAGAAAGGACAAAGACAGGCAAATCAGAGAGAGACAAACAACACAAATAAAGCAATAACAGAAAGTGGCTTTGACCCCATATCAGCAGAATATCTACAATAACCATCATCAGCACTAAGTCCTCCCAACTAACGTTCCCTTTTCAAAAGCCATTCTGGTGCTTGTGGTCTGAAAATGAGTGGCTTAGCATCTAAACTAAAATTTAACCTAACCTCTGATCTATGTTCCCAGTCTAACCCACAAGTCCAGGGTAAGAATAACTCCATCCAGCTCCAAAACACGTCAAAACTGAAAGGCGTTTGAAGTGAAAAATGGCGCTTTTTCAAGTTTATGGGCTATGAAAATACACAGGTTTGAAAACGACAAACAGGAAAAGGCCACAGCAGAGAAAGGGAATGAAGCCTGCAGAGCTTTGCTTGCTTATTATCACATATTGAAGACTTGTTGTTCCTATGCAAATCCCAGTATTAAGTGCTGTTTAGGGGAAATGTATCAGTGACTTGACATTAGCTACTATAGGTAACTCTGCTGACCCATACAATACAATTAACCCATTATCTGTATCATATGATGTAGAATTCTGACCATTTTACAGCATAGGACACACAACTAACCAACAGATCAGTTGTAAGTGCAACTTCCCATCGTCTGAAGTGCAAAACTGTGTTGATGGAATTTACAGACACAGATGAAGCCTAGTCCTAGAATATATAGCGTTTCAGAGTGGAAGGTCCTTGCTGACAGACTAATTTAGCTAATCTCATAAGCAGTGTGCACATTTTTATTAATCAGACTCACTGAAAGCTATCAGAAACAGGATGGAGCAAAGGTACAGTGGGACAGACTGGCTACCGTTTAACAGGAACTGAGAGTCTGTAGGCCAATTCACAGCTATAGACAGAGATAACCACTGTGGCTGGAAGGTTTCGTCTTGAGATATGGTCTCAGCCAGCTCAGTAAGGAAGCCTCTAGAAGAATGCATGAGCCAATAAGCTGACAGGTCTGTCTAGTTGAAACTAACCCTTCGGAAATATGTTTAAGGTTTTATATTCTTACGAGCAGGGCTTGGTTTGGGCTGGGTGGGGAGGTTAGCAAAGGGATGCCTTACCCAGTTAAAAAAAGATAACAAAAATCATCTCTCTTGTAAAACTCCAACCCCCTTCTCCATCCCCTTTGGATTAATGTCAGCCTTATATCATATAGGATGTCTATTATTAATAACTTTCAAAAATGGCAAAGCAAACACTACAGCCCCAGTGAGCACAAAGACGTTTAAAAGACGTCTTTGCCGTCATTAATGGCGCGCCTAGATTTTGGTCAGACTGAAAGTGACTATTGTGGTCAAATACAAGACATCAAACATAATATAAACCAAATAATACCAAATTAAGGTGGACCAGGACTGACCAAACGGAGACCAATGACAATGGATTTTTATGGGCCAATTTAAGTCAGGCCAGACTGGCCCAGTAATGGATGCCCAAGGACGTCTGGTCAGTCGGTGATCATTGGCTTGACTGTCCTTATAAAGAAAAAGGAATGATAACCATCATTGACCAGTGAAAGATCATTTTGAGTAAAATTGAGTTTATAATCTTGAAAGAAAACATACAAATTGAAGCTAATTGAAACTAATCACTAGCTATGGTTAAAAGCATTAATCCAAATATCTGAGTGTAGGTGATGGAGGAAAAAGGAAATGAGAGAGAGACAAACAACACAAAGAATGCAACAAGAGAAAGGCTAGCTAACTTACTGGTTCATGTATTTTCTTTTCTTTTCTCTGCATAGCGAGATTTTTTTATGCCTCCCAGGGAAAGATTAACTTTCTTCTCCTGGTGAAATGGGTTTTAGGCCATTTCCAGATCAATTTAATGGAATTTTGGGTTAAAACATTTCTAGTTAAGCAAAAAAAAAAAAGTACCCTCGAGCTTCGTTGTTTGAACCCACCATTCCTTGTAAATTGCTTTACAATTCAACCACTGCTTGTGAGCAAATTCCAGATGGGACACAAAGTGGGGTTCAAAAGTCTGAGACTACATTGAAAAATCTGGGATTTTTTCCACTGTATGGCACTCTAAAATGCTAAGCACGATCAGGCAGACTAAAATAGAGCACACCATCAGAAGACCAACACATAAAACTTTGTGCACTGAGAGAGAGAACAGCAACTTCATGACAGATACAGAGTGTACTGAATAAAGAACTGGAGACTCCAACCAGCAAAAGTACCGTCAAAAGAAGGCTAGCTAGTAGTGGTCTCAAATGATGAGAAACAGTCTCTAAAGCACTTATCAGGAAGGAAAACAAGGATAAACGCTTTGCATGCATTTCACAGTGGATCACTGGAAAAAGTCCAGTTTACTGATGAATCCAAGTTTGAGATTTATGGCAGTAACAGAAGGGTTTATGTAAGGAGACGAACAGAAGAGAGAT
>JAOUQW010029182.1:0-10012 GCA_028565825.1 Olivaichthys viedmensis | reverse complement strand
AACATATTTTATAGATTTTTTAAATATATTTTAAGTTACACTAAATGTATTTGGAATTTCAGTGCCAAGACATCACATATATATTCTGGAAATTAGAAAAAATGCAAGTGCATGTATTTGTCTTCCATGTGGGTTTGTTATATTCTCAAGTTGTTTATTTCATTTTTCATGTTCGACCTCTAAACACAAATCTTTGCTTGTCATCAAAACTTTTTTGTGTGTATTTTTCTCTCCTAATGAGTTCGGCCCAAATTTCTCTTCCCAGGCCTCTTTCACCACATTACTCATGTTTTGCCTTTTTTTCTCTCTCTCTCCCTTTTCCCCTCCATTTTTCATCAGTCTGAGTAGTCTTATTTAGCGAAATCTCCCGTTTCTTCTCTTTCTCTGGGGATTTTTTTTTAAAACCGAGAGGTGGCTCGTAAATCTCGTCTCGTCTGTGAGGACCTTCAGACCCGTGAGAGGAAGAGGGACAGGGCAGAACATTCTGGAAGAGTTTTTTTTTGCGGGCTTCGAGTTAGAAAGTTAGTGATCCAGAACCAAACTGTAGATAAATCGCACTCGTCTGTTTCCATAGACTCCCGGCTCGTTGCATCTCCGTCAAAGTCTCTTAGCTAAGCAGTTTTACGTGCTATTCGTCATCGCTCTGTATTTATTTTTCCCTTTTGCAAACATATCTATCACATCTGTACCGAGTACTGTGTTTTCCGGATGATAAGTCACTCCGGAGTATAAAATTCGGTCTGTTTAGGAATTCACTTTATCACATTGTTTAATCCTGCAACCTTGTATTTTACTCTATAACTAGCTTTTCTTTTTCTTTGTCCATTCACTGCCACTACAATAATGCTAATTTCTGCTAGATTTTCAATGTTATGCTAGTGCCAAGCTAACCACACTGGTTTTAATAGTTACAGTAGTTCTAGCTTAAGATAGACGTATGAGGACAGAAACAGAAATCTGTATATGCTCAAATCTTAAATTGTACTTTATCGTTTTTCAGGGAATCTGTCAGCATATCTCATAGCCGCACGTCTCTTAGCCACGCTGGGAATGTAGGTTTTGATTTGGCTACGATTTGGTGATTTGTGCTTGAAATCTGCTTGCAAAGTATGTAACCACTAACCCTGTGTTTACACATGGAGCAATTTTTCACAATTGGTCGCTAATAGGCATTCTGACTCGAGTTAACCGCTGGTTGCCATGGTTTTCCAAGTAACACCTATCTTAACACGCATTATATTTCTGTGTGGGTCGATGTATGCCATACGTTTTCTAAACATTTTTTATCAACACTCAATAAACCAGTTTTGATCCCTGTATAATGTGTGCTCCATGTTTTAACGTCCTGATATATTAGGTGTTCCACAAGGCTCGGTTTTAGGGCCACTGTTTTTTTCCCCTTTTTTCCTTATTTTTATTGATGCAATAAATCGCACTAATCTGTTTTTCCTCTATCTTGACCAGATATCTGATAGGGACCAAAAAAGACAGATAATGTTTCAAAGTGGAAATAAATAAGTCAACCAACCCTCATTGGTCGTTGGCACATTCCTTCGTTTCTCATTTGCATTGTCTTGTTACCCAGTCCCACCCATTTTGCTTTGTCAGCGGTCTTTCCGCCTCCTGACGCAGTAAATCGCGACTCTTCATTAAAAGTAAACGACTTCCGGCCACTTTGTGTCACTGAAGGTGTGAAATCAGGGTAACAATATTACAATTAGGCTTGTGCACGAATGGTAACATGTTATTATTGCCTCAGTGTACAAGTCCCAGCACCTGCTAGAGGATATAGTAGGTAAAATTTGATAACACTGTGCCACAGCGCTACATCCATCACCTCGCTGACCCACGTCAGCCAGTAACCCACGTTCGCTCTGCACACAGTCTATGGAAAAGCCATTTGAGTGGTTAAAAAACTGCGGTGTTTCATTTTCCGAGCCGTCTCATTATCTGGCCCGTTGGGTGAGGTCATTTGTGTGCATAAAACTTCCACAAAGCTTTTCATAAACCGCTCCAACAAGCCAAGCCGTGTCGGCTCTGAAACTGTTTTATGAGAGCGACGAGTGGGTTTGCAGATGGACGGCGAGATGAAAAGTGCTGAGTAAGAGCGACATGTTATTGAGTATTAAAATGTAGCTCCTTCTGGAGTTGTAGGTTGCGGCAGAGAGAAAAACAAAGGCAAAGCTCAGACGTGAATCAAGTAGTAACGCGGTTATTACTCAAGTGTTTTTACAAGACTAATTATAGAAGCAGTTGTGAACGGAACGACCTTTTAAATACTGTATCGTGGAAAGGATTTGAGAAGGGATTTAAACAAGTTTTCTGTCAAAAAAAGTTTTCACTCGACCCCATAGCGCTGCTGTATCTTTAATTTAAATTTCTCCTAGTGTGCTAATTCTTGCTCAGATGACCTCTGGTGACCTTTAGGCCTGTTCAGACATGCTGTTACACACCTAAATTGTGTAATAGTGAAGCCTAACAGCCAAATAACAACAGCAACAGCATTTATAAATGAGGATTTTGACTCGAGTTAACTACTGGTTGCCATGGTTTTCCTAGTAGTGCCTAGCTTAACACGCATGATATTTGTGTGGGTCGATGTATGCCATACGGGTTTTTTTTTTGGATACAAACCAGTTTAGATCCCTGTATGATTTTTAACGTCCCGATATATTTGGTGATCTACAAGGCTAGGTTTTAGGGCCACTGTTTTTTGTTTTTTCCCCTATTCCTTATTGTTATGAAGAATGCTGTCCAGTTTTCCCTAATATAAACATTTATTTACAGTTTCACTGTCGAACAACTTTGAGGCCAAATAAGCCAGTGTGAATACATTTGCATTATTCGCAAGCATTCGCAAGAGTTTAGCTAGTCTGCTTGAATTTACAATCTGTTATAGGCTGTTAATGCACCAAGCAAACTCAGCGTGGATCCCTACATTTTCAGACACGTTTCGCCAAGCATCTTTTTTTTTCAACGTCCCGATATTCTAGGTGTTCCACAAGGTTCTGTTCTAGGGCCACTGCTTCCCCCCCCCCCTTTTTTTTTTATTTTGTTCTAATACATTTGTTCTAAGGTTGCCATTCGGGTTTACAATGTTTCAGTCAAAGCACTTACAGGCAAATAAACGAGCGTGAAGGGGGGAAACATTCCAGAAACTTCCTCTCAGCACATACACAGGTGCGAATGTGTTATCTTCAGTCTCTGTCATCCTATATGTCTTTATCCTTCTCCTGAACACACTGTTTTTCATTTACCCCTACACACACACACACACACACACACAAAGTCTGTTGACTGAAGGGTCACTGAAGTGCCTACTTGAGATAAGGCTGCCGTGCCATAGACTTCTGTACACCAGTATCGTGTTTGTGTGTGTGTGGGGGGGGGGGACGCAGGAACGCATGCAGAGACAAAGAGAGACAGATGAGGTCAAATAAAAGGTAATTACACCTGTTCAGATAAGCAAGAGGACGAGTAGAGATGAGAGAGAGAGAGAGAGAGAGAGAGAGAGAGAGAGATGAGAGAGAGAGATGAGAGAGAGAGAGAGAGAGAGAGAGAGAGAGAGAGAGTGTGTGTGTGTGTGTGTGTGTGATGAGATTAGAGTAGTGAAAGAGATAAGAACAGACAATGAGCCCTGTCTTACTGGTTGCAGGACCCTCCTCTCACACGTGCGTACACGCACACACACACACACACACACACACTCACTCACACACACACACCCAAAAGCATAATAAAATAAGTATGTCTCGGTTTGTCTGTGTCAGGC
This sequence comes from Olivaichthys viedmensis, assembly GCA_028565825.1. Classification (NCBI taxonomy): domain Eukaryota; kingdom Metazoa; phylum Chordata; class Actinopteri; order Siluriformes; family Diplomystidae; genus Olivaichthys; species Olivaichthys viedmensis. The sequence continues at coordinate 6,240 of JAOUQW010029182.1, read as the reverse complement.
AACACACACTGTACACACAGACACTGTACACACACACACACTACACACTGCAAACACATTGTATACACACACTACACACACACACACACGCAAAAGCATAATAAAATAAGTATGTCTCTGTTTGTCTGTGTCAGGCAACACACACTGTACAAACACACACACTGTACACACACACACACACTGCACACACACTGTATACACACACACTACACACTATACACACATTGTGTACACACGCAAAAGCATAATAAAATAAGTATGTCTCTGTTTGTTTGTCAGGCAACACACACTGTACACACACACACACTGTACACACACACACACACACACACTGTGCACATACACTGTGCACACACATACTGCGTACCCACTGTGCACACATACTGTATACCCACACACTGTACACACACACACACACACACACACACACACACAGCTAAAACACATGGACACGGTGCGAGCAGGTGGGTCTCCTGTCACTCAGTTTTATTTTCAGCATCAATGCAAGCTTTGAATTTTCACCTCCGAGACGCCTGAATGCCACACGCAGCCCTGTGTGTGTGTGTGTGTGTGTGTGTGTGTGTGTAAGCATCTCAAACATGTGCCTGTGGGACAGTGACATTATTTTTGGATGCTTTGTTAAGGTGCTTTCACTGCTTTAGTCACTGCTTTAGTCACTGCAGGTGGTAGTGGATAGAGGTGTGTGTGTGTGTGTGTGTGTGTGTTATAGAGGAGAGAGAAATCCAGTGTGTGTGTGAGATGTGGGATTGTGTGTATGCGTCTTCATCAGCCAAGAAGAGTTTTCTTCCTATCGTTTTTTATTCCAACAGCGTAATAATCAGAAAATACACGCCAAGGCATCAGTGCCGTATCAGGCCGCTGTGTGTATTACGTAAGAGACCACACTTTAAAATACAGAGTCAAAACCCACAACAGAGAATGTCCTCTGTTAACAAGATGGCTGACATGTTGTTTGCAGACCTTAGTCTGTTTCACATCTGCGTCCCTGCCCGTTCATGTTCATGTTCATGTTCATGTTCATTTTCATTTTTTTTGTCCGTTAATCAGAAACATTTTGTCTTGTGGATTTTAAAAAAATAATAATTTAGCAGCTCCTCCGTAAGGATATAGTTACACAAAAATCTGTGTATGAAGGTTTTTCAGTAATGCATGTGATTTAAATTTTAGTAGTAACTGGACTCAGTTACTCAGTTCTACATCAAAAAATAGCCACGGATTAATCCACAATAAAGTCACAGGGCTTATTACCTAGTGTTGGTCTTACGTATTTTTATGTTTTCTTTGAAACATTCTGAGGCCGTTGGAATGGACGTCCTTTGTACCGTTTACTGGACCCTACAAAATAACGTCCTTATGTCTTTTCAGGACATTTATTTTTTATAGCTGGGAATCTTACATAACCCAGGTACTTTGATATGAGTTTAACACCGCATATTTACATATACTCATTTGGGAGATGCCTTTATCTGGGGCAGCACACCAACGGCTGAAATGATAATCACGATTATTTTGCTCAATAATCTCACAAGTCACTATTTCACAATTATTCAGCCAATTTTGAAACACAATATGTTTATTGCATTAGAACACATTACAAACCTGTATTCCTTGACATGTATAAATATAATAACAATTTGACTCTAAATCAATTAGTCAGTAAATAAATAAACACCACAGTACGCAACCAGGCGCTTAAACTTATAATCTCTACTGTTGGACTCTTAGCTAGCTTCAGCTAAACTTACCAGCATTGTAGTTATGTTTAATTAATTGAAGTAGCCAAGAATCATAATCACGACTAAAATATGATTAATTCTGCAGTCCTAGGTTTATCCAAAGTGACTTTGAAGTTAGGCATAGCTAGGTGATTGAGAGTTTACCCAGTGAGCACTGAGTGGCCCGAGACGTCCATGGACATCCATTGCCTATTGGTCCAAATTGGCCACTAAAAACTTGCTATTTGACCATTTTACTGTAGGTTAGACCTGGTTTCCCTTGATGTGGCCCCTAAATATAGTTTTGGTCCATATTAAGTTTGACGTTGTATCTACAACCACAGCAGTCGTCTATACTACGCCCCCTAAAGACATATTTAAAACTTTTACTTTATGCAAATCTAAACATCCTAAAAAAGCCTGGCTAAAACGTCTTTTAAATGTCTTTCAAACTTTTTTGTGCTCACTGGGAAGGGACCTTTGCTCATAGACCCAACAGTGGCTCGCTCCCTGTTCTGGGACTTAAACTCAGGACCTTATGGTCACCAGATCTCAAGGCAAGTCAAGTAGGTTTTTATCTCAGGTCTCAAGTCAAGGTTTAAGTGAGACCCTCAACAGGTGAAATAAAATCAGGCACAATCACTCGCTCTTAGAGTTTCTTAGGTTACCACGTGACCATGGCTGAGGAAACCAAAGCCCCACTATCGCATAATCCCTGGACTTGACAATGTTTTTTTTTTAGTGTTGCCATGTTTACAATATTATCGTACCTGGGCCCATGGATGCATTTGTTTTGTTTTTTGTGAAAAGGGGGGTTTGGCCAATGTTAGCTGCGCTCATGTGGCCTGAAGGCCTTGTTAAAAAGTGTATGCTGGTATTAAGCTGGCTTTACCGCTCTAGCCTTCAAGCACAGAAACTGGTGGCCAAAATCCACTGCTTGGAATTAGTTATGGCCTGAACTGAATGTGCGCTAACTCAATAAAATTTACTTATATACAGCAGATATAGACATATATATAGATCTTTAGACACGGACTCTCTGTTCAGCTCCACTTTTCTTTTCCTCGTTTTGCCTTCTCCGTTTCTTATTTGGCCTGACCATGGTTTGTGGAACTGGAGTTTCCGCAGAAGTTTTTGGAGTTTGTGCTGTTTTTCCACAAGCAGCTTTGGCCTGTGATTATATGAAGGAAGCGCTGCATTTAGCGCGGTATTCCCAACCTTATCCTTCCGCCAAAATTAGGCCTTTTACACCAGAACCTAGAGTCCTACTTTTATTCTTGTCATTCTTTTATTCATTTATCTGTTCGATGACAGAACCATCATTGAATCCACTGTTTGAGATCAGCTTTTTGGCTCTTTTAGGCTACTTCTTAAATTTCTTCTCTGAGATGTTTGTGATTCGCCAATGAAATGAAAACGTCACAGCTGGGTGCTCTAATTCAGCGCAATGGAACAATGTTGCCTTTTGTCCTTATTTAAAAACTCCATAATTGGTGTACACTGGCACACATTTGGCTGTTCTCCCCTTTGATGGGTTTCTTAATTACTAGCGCAGCCTGGAGTTATTTTTGTGTGGGAGATGCAGATTTGCTTTTTATTAGGTTCTTGTGGTGGACACACTTGCTGATTCCAGAGGTTTTTAACGCCTGCGGTCTGATTTAAGTGGCTTGTGTAGGAAGCAAGGATGCCTGTCCATGTCAAGTCCACTCACAAAAACAACACTCTCAGTTCCCTCGATGGTGCAGAACCATTACCGAAGCGCCCCCTGCTGGGGGCCGAGAAATGAGACAAGAATGTAAGAGATCGAGAGGGTCTTGCAGGGTCACTGGGGGTTTCGAGAAAAACACATGAGAGGCAGTCATGTTTTATGATGGGAGGAGGACCCTTTGGTTTGTCTGTCTAATAAAAAAGAGTTGTCGCTAACCTTAGTAGGTGGGCAGCAGCAACCCCCCTTTCCATGGTGTCCAACATCTGTTTTCTTTGCGCAGGAGGAAGTATGCGAGAACAAGGAGGCGGTTCTGCGGTGTGGAACGTCTCATTTCAAAGGCTTAAGGTTCTGCCCGTCTGCGGTCCACACTGCCAAACACACTCCTGGCCCTAATTTTACCCCCTTGCTCATTTGACACCGCAGCTCTTGTTTTTATCCTGAAGCCCAGAGACCAGTGTTTCCATTCAGCCATGCTCTAATCTTCAGATCACATTGAATGTAGGTGTTCCTTCTTGACCAGTCTTTCCATCTCAAATCCTCACATTTACTCTAATGAGGGATGCCTCAGAATTCATCTCAAATCAAAGTGAAAGACCTTCACCAACATGGAAGAGAGAGCAGACTGGAAATGATTTTCAGTCAGTTTTGGTATCTGAATTCAGGCTTCCCATGGCCGGAGAGAGTTTCTGAAAAAAAGTTGGATGTCACAGAGCAGGGGATGGAAAGAGGGATAGAAAAGGAAAGTGACACTTTTCCCGGTCTTAGCAAAAACCTGATTCATTACCTTAAGCATGTACCGCTGTATTACTTTTATGTTCATGCATCTGGATTGTTGTGGGAAGATATACTGTACCGTCATGACGGTATACCACAATAACCTGAAATAGTCATACCATCAATGTGTAGATGATGTCTAGAAGCATAGCCACAAGACAGGCAAGGCAGACAATTCCCTGGGGTCCTGAGCATTGAGAGGCCCCCAAAAGCTGATTACTTAAATCCAAGGCAATATCAAAATGCAGAAACCAACGTACAGCAACATCTAAAACTAGCAAAGGGGCTGTTTTTGAGCCTATGGGATGTAATGATAGTTTAACAAGTTGGCGAGGCATCTGATTTACAAGTCTCTATCTTGTAATCTGATAGAATGCAACACTGTTTTTGCAACCTGTCAGAATGCAGCACCTTCTTAGCAAGCAGTTATCCTAAGTGGTTAGTTAGCTCGTCGTTTTGGAGCCTAACGTTGGCAGTGAACCGAACCCTTGCCATGCCGATGGAGCGTTATTCAGGCTTTTCTTCCATTGCACAAAGTACCAAAACATTCGACACCAGGAAACTGAAATTGAGCATTTTCTCTCACTCACCAGTCCAATACCAAAGTTTCCAGTTGGATGGTGTTTGGTACTTGCTCAGGATTGGTACCAATGGGTACTAATGGTACTCGTCGCTAAAGATGGAGTGGATAGAGTTTTGTGATGACTCGAAATTGAGAGAGTGGAAGAAAGCTGGAGAAATAAGAAACGGAGAGGAGTTGTAGAGTGAAGGGCCCCTCCTTTCCTGTGCAAGATTACAGGCCATGTGTGTGCATGCACATCTGGCGAGACCGGGGGTGATTGGGGGGGGGTTGTTACCCCGGGAACGGAGAAACTAAAGCCTCATTCGCACCCAGACTAACACCCTCAACAGTGTCTGCTGGTGTATTGGTGCTTTATGATGATGAACAGTTTCTTTTTGGCACTGATCTACAGTCAGTCTTCCTGAAGCAGGTGTCTGAGTTAGTTGCTAGCAAGCTAGCTATCTCACCAACCGTAAAGAGTATAAAACACAAGAGTAAAAGATAATTATACGATCTAATCCAGCCTCCCGACTGACTGCGTGCCCCTTTTTTTTTTACAGAATAATTAATAATAATAATAATAATAATAATATTGAAAATGCTTCACATATAAAATCTGAAAGTCAAAACAAAGTGTTTATGATCGAGCACATTAAAGAACCAATGTACAATCACTAATGAATTGACTATAAATATAGTGTATATATAATATATAATAGTGTAAATATAGTGTAAATAATTAAAAGTCTATTTAACAACATAAAACACCCAATATCTATGAATAGTCTAAATTAAACAAATATCTTTTTAATCTGGATTTAAAAACTCCTATAGCGCTATAGAGCGTTCCTAACGTTCTCTGGAGCACTGTTCCAGAGTTTAGGGGCGATATAAGAAAAACATCTTAACAGTAGACCTGCCTCAGCTGAGCGGAGCGCTCGGGATGGGCTATACTGCTTCAGAAGATCAGCAAGATGCACCATGATAGGCTGCATACATTTCCATCGCTGACGTTGGTGGACCGTTTTATATAAAGGACGATGTTAATAAAGTTAATACAGATGCATTATAACTTCTGATGCATTTCTGATGCATTATAACTTCAGATGATGCGTTATAGCTTCAGATGCATTATAACTTCAGATGCATTATAACTTCAGATGCATTATAACTTCTGATGCATTTCTGATGCATTATAACTTCAGATGCATTATAACTTCTGATGCATTATAAGTTCTGATGATGCGTTATAACTTCAGATGCATTATAACTTCAGATGATGCATTATAGCTTCAGATGCATTATAACTTCAGATGCATTATAACTTCAGATGATGCGTTATAACTTCAGATGCATTATAACTTCAGATGCGTTACTGATGCATTATAACTTCAGATGCATTATAACTTCAGATGCGTTACTGATGCATTATAACTTCAGATGCATTATAACTTCAGATG
>JAOUQW010029181.1:0-10012 GCA_028565825.1 Olivaichthys viedmensis | reverse complement strand
TTGTATGCAGAGAGAAGTCACCATTTACATTTACAAACTGATAGCGGTCAGTCAGATAAGATCTGAACCAGGAAAGAGCTGTTCCCTTAACCCCAACAACATTTTCTAGTCTATCTAGAAGAATATTGTAATCTATGGTATCAAAAAGCTGCACTGAGATATATATGGTATATAGATAATGGATAGAAAGACTGATAGGTGGATAGACGGATATGGAGATAGATTGAATGAATGCATAGATGGTTGGATGGATGACTGGATGTAGAGATGGAGGGAAAGATGGATAGATAGATAAACATACAGATGGATGGAGATGTATATATATCAATGAAGGGATGGAAAGATAGATGGATGAATTGACGGATAAATGAATAGACGGATGGATACATAATGTTTAGATAAATGAGTGGATGGAAAGATAAAAATGCAAACAATAGAACTTCTACATTAGACAATGTCAGTCAACATTTTCCCTTTTATTTTTGACATTCTTGAGGCAGTGCAAACATTAAAATATACAGATTTTCTGCACTGATCATCACTGAGATGAAAAGAAAATATCTCTGGGAATTTTCAAATAAATAATACATCCGTATTGCTATAAAATCTAAAGAGACCACCTGGAGCAATGGGACACAACATTGCTAACAATGCACGAGGGTTAAGTACACACACACACACAGAGTCGTAAAGTGTGTGTTTTGCCGTGTCCTGTTTAAGGTCGTCTATATACGATTTATAAACTCCATAAAATGGTAATCACCGAGCCGGCCGAGAGAGAACACACTGCGGCGGAGAGGCGAGTGTGAAACGCCCCCGCGAGACAAGTGCACACACACCACACACACAAACACATACGCACACACACACACACAGATTTATTCCAATAAAACAGCATGTGGAGGAGCTGAGAATGCTCTCAGGAGCACAGAGAACGCATTAGAACCTCGGACATACAGTAAATACAGCGGATAGAACATTAACGCACGTGCACTTTAGTTTTAAATTATACTGCATTAAGTTATACATGTTAAATATAAATATATAAAATTATAGTGTAGACGTGGTGGACAATGTTTCTCTTATATAAATGATATAAATGATGTAAATGATAAACATTATGATGCACGCGCTGCAATGGAGGAGTGAAACGCTGCAAACGCTTTTAATAGAACTTATAAATATAGAAATATATATGAGACACAGTTTGGATCACATAATAAATACAGCATTACACTCTTAGAAAGAAAGAAAAGGGGTTCCTCAAGGGTTCTTTGGATGGTTCTAGCTGGAACCATTTTCTGAACGGTCCCTACTCTGTTGTAAGGTTCTCCATACTAAAGAACCCTTTAGGGCTCTAGATTTGACCTTTTTTCTCAGATTGTACAGCAACAGTCTGATGAAAATGTTCTTTTGGTATTATGACTGGTGTTACTGAGCCAAATTATGTCTTTAGAGAACCTGAGAACCTTTAAGGGTTTCCACAGAGGGCCGGACTGAAGAAGCATTTAGGGTGCTAGATGGAACCTTTTTTTTAAGGAAAAGTGGGTTATTTTAGATATTAGACTGTCAAAAACACATCCAATAAAACGGCTCTTTTACCCGAGTGATGTTTTAATAAAAATAAAAGTCTTGTGTGTCTCCCAAATGGTTTCTTTTAAAATATACAGACTTTTTCTTTTTTTTCAGGTAAAATGGAACCGATCGGTTGTTTTATTTATTTAAAATCCCCTAAATTCTTGGTATTAAGCAGATAAGTGTGTGGCACAAACTGTAAAGTACTTGGTGATTATTTTTGGTAACAAGATGGTAAGTGCCAAAATTTAACTAAATTTTAGTGAAATGTCTGAGAGGTTCTAGGTATTCATAATAAAGGAACATAACCAATAATTGGAAAATTATCTAAAGTTATTCTACTTGCCAACTTTTAACCACAAAAATGTTCTAATTGTGGGGTATTTTTAATGTTTTATGTCAATGTTTGTTTTTTCATAATACCTAGAACCTGTCAGACATTTTCGGTTAATATTTAGTTAAGCTGTCTTGGTACTTAACATTTTTTACACCATAATAATAAGGTTCTAGGTGTTTCCACTGCACACTTACCTGCTAATGTCCATATGAACTTAAATACACTCAAGGTCTTTTTTATCTCTCGCTCCAAGTCCAGAAAGTTATTATTCGGTGCTTCCTGACAAGCCCGAGCTCGTTGTGTATTCATAAACAGAATCATATACAGCATCCCTCACCTGCTGAGGTCAAAAACATCGGCTCACCTTGCCATGTTAGGGATGCTGCTGTTTTTTTTTTTTTAAATATATATATTAATGCCCTGGTCGATGAACAATAACAACAGATCGCGGCCATATGCTGGACTCCGTGACCTCGCGGGCGTCGGCCGGACGACGCCTGTCTTGCGTCAATGAGGAAGCGGAGCATGAAGAGCACACCTCGAGGGGTCAAAGGCGTGACCGGACCTGCTGTTTAACCTCCTGTTTAGATTCACACACAAGGCCTTAAACGGGGTCAGACCATTTGCAAAATGCGAGTTGCTCTGCTAAACGTCTGGATGATGCTAATGATTCTCAGTTCCGCTTTTCTGAGCATCGGACAGCTTTGACGTTAAATCGTAAGGATCGTGCTTTTAAAAGTTTGGCGAGAAAGTTACGTTTGACAGGCCAAAGACAATAGAGGTAAGCAAAAAGTTTATTAAGTGGAGTGCAGACGTTTGACTCGACTCGACTCTACTCTACTCGACTCGACTCATTTGGCTGAATCTCAAACGGCTCCTTACTTCCTAGAAGTGTTGTCCTGAAACCAAGATTTTCACCATATTTATTAATTATTATTATTAATATTATTCTGCACGATAGCGGAACTGATGCAATACCATGGTAAGAAAGAAATAAAGAAATGGAAAATTGAAAATGCCTTATAAATGTCTATTCAGAATCAAACACATTTTTTATTGGATAAGTAAAGTGATGCACAAGGATTACGAACGTTTTGATGAAGCGTATTAAACAAAACAATAAAACATCTTACATGGAAATTAGGAACATGAACGGATTTAGATGTTTCACCATCAAAAAAAAGAAGAAAAATAATATTACTTCATAGCTTTTTTAACCTGCTTAACATTACTAGTACATGAAATAGAAGGGTGCAAATACTTCTTTCTGAAAACAGAGAGAACATTGGGGGTAAACTCTGTCAGACGATGTTCAAAAACTAAAATAAAAAAAATCATTAAATAAAGAAAAATTTTAAGATTACGTCATAGCTGTATTTTTTTTAACTAACTCATTGTTAGTGCATGCAATGAAAGGGTGCCAATACTTTAATCTTTGTGAAAATAGAGAAAATGTTGGGTGTAAAATTTCAGATGATGTTCAAAAAAAATAAAAAAATAATAATTATTATTAAAAGTTATTATTTTTATCATAGTTTATGTCATAGCTCACATTATTAGTGCATTCAATTCAAGGGTACCAATACTTTAATCTTTGTGAAAATGGAGAGAGAATGTTGGGGGAAAAACTTTGTCAGACTCTTAAATGCAAAAAAAAAGAAAAAAGTTCACACTATGAAAGCCTCCATCACTTAGCGAGTCTATATTTATGCATGTAGTGCACTATGTAGGGTCTACACCACAATGTAGTTGTAACGTTGGGGGGTGGATAGAAGATCAATAAACAATAAACCGAACAGAGACCAAAACTTCAAAAGGCCTTAACCGGCCTTAACCGGCCTTAACCGGCCTTAACCGGCCTTAACCGGCCTTAACCCGCAACAGTTCCGACTGGGCGCGCATACAGGTAATGATTCCCAACGTGGGCAGCGACAGCAGGGATTATAAGCACAAACTAATTACTTGGGAAATACAAACAGGGGAGTCCAATCAAGGAAACAACCAATGACGGGACAGGGTGGAGACAGGGCCAAAATCAAAACAAAAGCACATGGATAACATAAATGGAGTGAAATCAATGAAAACAAAACACTTCTTGCACTATACGCTGTGGAGTTCATGATAGTAGTGAGCACATATAGTGAATAGGAAACCATTTGAGATTCGACCTCACTGTGGTTTGAAGGCTTAAATAAAAAAAATCAAATTAAATGAGTTGAAACAGTTTACATGGATCCTAGGTCGCCTAGGAAATGTAAAATCGAGCTAATTATCAGTGACGAGAAAACATCTCTTTGTTTCAAAAAGAAATAATTAAAAATGAATCAGGAACATACATGTTTATAAATTATTTTTAACTTACTGTGGTTTATGTGATACAAACGCTTTGTGTAGCACTTATGTTAATGTTCACTCTGTGGCAGTATAACATTATAGGCTCATTAATATTCAAATTCATTCACATAAATGTATTAAATCAGCCCAGTTTTTTGTTTGGAAATGTGATGCTTAATTAAATCGGTGGTGTTAATAATAAATAATTTCACGTACGTCAGACTTTATTTTAGATTTCAAGGAATCGATGGCTCATTTTTCTTCGTGTTCAAGTTTTTGACGACAGAATAACTCAAAATGGCCATCGCTAATTTATACGGGAACATCTGATTGTTGAACGCTAACATTCAGTTCCACATCCTTCCTCTATCATTAAAGCCATGCTAAACCTCACAAAGTTTTTTATGATTTAAATCTTAATTTTTTTCCTGGAAATTAATTTAAATGCAAAAAAAGTGTTATTGCATCATGAACCATAAGAGCCAATCAGGTTCCAATATGCAAATGTGCCCCATGTAACACCAGTTTACCAGGGGAAGGGGATAGGACATCTATAGTTAGGGATGTCCAATTTGCATATTCATAGAAACTGGATTAATTGATGTGGGTAAAAGTTTTGGCACCCCTGTGCCTTTATTTGTCTAATTATATTTTTCTGGAACCACCACATCAAGCAATTTATTATACTACAAAAACGAGTCTTAGGTGACGTTTTGGTAAATTATTTTCTGGGAAGGAGATATTTTGTAACAAGCAGCTTTGGGAGTTAGGACGCATGTGCAGAGCCCAATCCAAGGGTCAAAACCAACACCTGGCTCAGATAAACGACACAATCAATGGGCAATACACAAGCTAACTGGCTAATAGGGGCTAAGCTAAATTCACAAAGCCAATCTAAACAGGAGTGATGTGGTAAAGCCCATGGCTTAGCTTGAACCCTTGAGAGAAAGCTGGAAGCTTAAGCCCCTGAATTGGGAAAAAAAGGAAAGTGGGAATAACCATATAGTCTGGATGGTCATGGAAGGCCATGTAGGTGAGAATTAGCGCCTGGTTTTACTGTGAAACAGCAAATCGATCTTCTCGGTCTTCTCCCTCAGCGTACAGCTGTGTAGTCCTGAATGAGCTGCTATGGCGTGATTAGTGGCTTCCAGTCCCAGCCACGCCTTGGCTACACGTACTAATGTTATTGTTTGGGGTGCTCTCTGGGGTGTTTTCGTGGTTGGTTGGTCGTGGTACTGGATTTGTGCTGATGGCATGCAGGTGCGATGTTCCTCCTGTGTAAGGCCTGGCCTCAATGATAAAGGTCGTAATGAAGATAAATAGATCAAGCTAATGAGAAATCGCAGAAGCTCAGAGACACACAGCTTGTAAGCAAGAGATTTCCACCAGGCACATAAATCCACATATATACACGTGTTAATAATACGAGCGTGCCGCGATGCAAACATACACTTTTACAAACCAAGGATGCCTAACCACCTAAAGCACCCTTGAGGTACCCTTTTTTCTAAGAGTGTATGTTGAATGAGTCAGAAGCTGATGTACAGCTAGCGAAAACCATCAGGCATATGGTATCCTCCCAGATCTGACCTGAATAAACCAAAAAGTTCATCTTTTTGGTTGATTTTATGGTGAATGTTTTGGCTGCAGATGATTTACTGCGGAAAAGAAAAAAGCTGAAATACAATGGAACGGGATCGGCTCCAACTGTGTGTCAATGAGGCAGGAGGCAAAAGGGAACACTAGAACCAGTGCCAACAAAAAAAATCACTGGGCAGCTTTTGGTCCAAAGCAAAACCGACACGAGTCTCTGCCAAAGAGCTGCTGCTGAAATAAAACTGTATGAACAGGAGCCAGCTATCGATGGAGAAGATGATCCATTAAAGTATACAAACGAAAAAACAGCTGCCCTTAATGGTGTGTGAGTGTGTAGGCCACAAGCCCTCCTTTTTCTGCAGGGTTTCAGTTTCAGTTCAACAAATCAAACAAAGTTACCGTGATTAATCGCAAAAGCACGCTGACAAGGGACAATCAAAGATGTTGAGAAATTGGTGATTTATTTTTACATTTTTTTAATACTATTTGATAGGCAACCCCTTTAGGAAGGTAAAGAGAACCCTCGAGGAACCCTTTTTTCACTTTTCACATTTACATCAGATAAAAAACTGTGAATAAAGATTCTGTGGGAAAGATAATTAAGGTGGAGCTCATTCTTTTTCCTGTCTTTCTTTCTCTTTTTTTGTCTTTCATCCATTTTTCTTTTTTTCTTTCACTCTGTTCCTTTCTTTACCTTCTTTCGCTTTTCATGTCTTTCTTTCATCCATTCTTTTTTCTCCTTACTTTTCGTAACCTTTTTTCCTTTGTCTTTCATCTCTTTTTTATCCATCTTTCCTATTTTCTTGAATTTTCCTTTATCCATTCTTACTTTTTTTCATTCTTTCTTTAACTTTGTCTTTTTCTTTCTCTTTCACTTTTTACTTTGTGTTAATTTATTTAATTTTTTTTCCTTTCCTTTCTGTCTTTCATCCCTCTTTTCATCCATCCTTCTGATTTTTTCCCCCTGGTCCTTCATCCATCCTTTCTCTTTTACTTCCTTTCTTTTTTCTTTCTTTCAGTCTTTTCCTTACTTTTTTATTCCTCCTTTCTTTTTATTCCTTTCTTTGTCCTTGATCCATCATTTCATTCTTTTTTCTTCCTTCTTTCTTTCATACATCGTTCCTTTTTTCTTTCTTTAATCCCTTTCTTAACTGTTCATCACTGAAAATAAATACATAAATAAAAATAATTTAAAAATAAATTAAATAATAATAAAAATAATAATTTAAAAGTTCTGAGACTTCAAAAAAATGCTTTTTTAAAACAGTGTGATTTGGAAAGTTGTGCTTGAAGTATTCATAACTTATGATTTATAATAAAAAAGGTAAGTCTTAAGCTATGTTCATAATGAAGTTAGCACCCAGTTAGCATAACCTCAGCGCTAATGCAGATTCTGTGGGAAAGATACGGCTACGGGGGATAATTAAGGTGGAGCTCGTTCTTATGGAAGATTCATCCCAGAGTTAATTAAAAGGTGGGCGGGATTTGCACTCCAGCATAATGAAAATCCCTTTCCATCTGAAACCTTCGGGGTGGGATTTCTCTTTTTTTCCGTCTTCACATTAATAAACGGGGAAAATGGCAGGACTTTAATTCCACACCACGCTTTATAATGAATGGATCAATCGGATATTTGTTTGGACGGAATGTCATGACTTAAATAGCAAACACACAATTCACGTTTCACAGTTTACTTTCTATTTCTTGTTTTGTCAGCCATCCTTTCTTTATTTCTTTATTTTATTCTTTCTTCAACTTTTTCCTTTCTTTTTTTTTCTCTTTCAGCTTTTTCCTCCCTGTCTTTCCTCCATTCCTCTTTCTTTTTTCCTTCATCCATCTATTTTCTTCCTTTCTTTTTTTCTTTCTTTATTTGTTTTACCTTCTTTCTCTTTCCCCATCTTTCTTTCACCTATCCTTTCTTCTTTCATCCATTCTTTCTTTCTTCTGACTTTTCTTTTAACTCGTTTTTCCTTTCTGTCTTTCATCCTTTTTTTCTTTCTTTCATCATCCCTTCCCATTTTCTTTCCTTTTCCTTTATCCATTCTTTTTCTTTTCTTTTTTCCTTCTTTCAATCTTATTCTTGTGGTGTCAACTTTTCCTGTCTTTTTCTCTCCCCTTTTCTCTTTTTACTTTCTGTTATTTCTATTAATCTTTTTTACTCAACTTTTTTTCTTTTACTCTTTTCTTCCTTCATCCACTCTTTTTTTCTTTCTTTCAATCTTTTCCTGTCTTTTTTATTCCTCCTTTCTTTTATTTTTCTTTCTCTGTTCTTTTATCCATCCTTTCACTCTTTTTTCTTCCTTCTTTCTTTCTCTCTTTTTTCGTTAATATATAGTTCCTTTTTTCTCTTTCTCTCTTTAATCCCCTTCTTAACTTTTTATTTATAACTTTTAAACTTGTGTTTTTGAGAGCTTTTACATATGTATTTTTTTATGTATTAATTGTTCTTATTTAAAAAGCAGAAAACTTTCATCTTGTTTTTATCCCTCCATCACTTTTTCTTTTTGAAATGTAGATCCCGTTTTCTAAAATAAAAAGTAAGCCTATTGGATTAAAAGCGTGGGTTTATGGACAATGCCTCTGTGGTGTGATGTGTTGGCAGGGAACATTGTGTTATTGCAGGTAATGAGAGTCATGCCTGAGAACAGCGGGGAATCTTTAAGAGCTCAAATCAATCTCGCTCATATTCACACGGAGGGGTTCAGTGTGTAAAGAGACGAGGAAATAATCAGCGAGATGGAGTGAGCTTAGTTAAGAAGTAAATAATTATTTATTATGCTTATTTGCAGACACCCAACAACGCCAAGATTCTAACGTAGAACAGCAAAAAATGTTGGTACTCGGAATTTATGCTTTTTATTTAACAATGTGAACAAACATACACACACGCACACCATAACCAGAGCAGTAACAATTCTATTAGCCCAGCGATAAAGCAGCTATGCTCTGTCTATCACGAGGAAAAAAAAGTCTGACTCTGAACAGCGAGGTCAAGCTTTAAAATTCGCTCACGCACGACATGACAAGTGACACAGTAGGGACCCTAAAACACGACGCGGCGTAAAATAGAGGGATCAAAAGGTCTGACGAGGCAGATTAGGCCTGTAAAAAGAACAGAAGGAAAGAGGGTGTAAAAAGAAAACTGTCAGAGAGCTCACACCACACGCACCTGGCAAACTTCTGTCTAACAATGTGACTTATATGCACATTTAAACAGCTTAAATTCACGTTTACGCTATTTCACCCAATTAATGACGTGCAACACTGAATATTACACATGCACAGAATACACACATTTACCAATATAAACAAAAACAAGAAAGTGTACTGAAGAAGAAGGCAAACTCACACATGGTTCTCCCAAAAAATGACACCAGTTAGCATACAGTTAGCATGTGAATAGAGAGGCTGGGGAAGTGGTGTCAAATTAATTCATTTTATATTCACTGTTATTTACACATGGGAACATTGGAAAGTCAAAACTCTTCAGTTTCTGGCAGCAATATTGTTGTGATAAAATTGTAATTATTTTCTTTCTTTCATCCCTGTTTGTTTTTTATGTCTTCCTTTGTTTATATCCTCCTTCATCCTTTCGTTTTTATTCTTGTTTCTTTTTTATGTATTTCTTCATTTATTTCTTCCTTCATTCTTTCTTTTTTTATCCCTGTTTCTTTTTTTCTTCATGTTTCTTCCTTCCTTTGTTCTTTCTTTATTTATTTGTTTGCTTGTTTTTCTGTCATTCTTGCTTGCTCCCTTTCTTTCTTTCTTTCCTATTTTTCATTCTTCCCTGTTCTTTTTTATTTCTTTTTGTCCCTTATTTTTTTCTTTATTTCCTTCTTTCCTTTCTTTCTTTCATTATTTCATTTTCTTGTTCTCAATCTTTTGTTGCAATTGCATGATAAAATCTTTCTAGTTGATTTGATCTTGCCAAGCTCAAAATTCCAAAAGGTTAGTTCTCAAACTCCACCTCTCGTTTATTGTTCTTTGGTTCTTTTATTCTTTCTTTCTGTCTTTCTTGCTTTCTTTTTTCTTCTTTCATCCTTTATTACTTTTCTTTCTTTCTTTCTTTCCTCCTATCCACAAAGTTTATCTAGCCAAGCTGTCACTGTTGGGCCCTTGAGCAAGGCCCTTAACCCTCCCTGCTCCAGGGGCGCTGTATCATGGCTGACC
>JAOUQW010029180.1:0-10014 GCA_028565825.1 Olivaichthys viedmensis | reverse complement strand
ACACACACACACACACACACACACACACACACACACACACACACACACACACACACACACACACACACACACACAGTCTTGTATTACCATCATTGTGAGTTGTTTTTTTCCATTGACTATCTAGATGCATACATCCTAACACCTAATCCGTAAAGTCAACCCTAACCTCAGTAACCCTAACCTGAGTAACCCTAACCCTAATTTCACTATGCCTAACCCAAACCTTAGTACATCTAACCCTAACCTCAATATACCTAACCGTAACCTTAATACACCTTACCCTAACCCTAACTTCAGTACACATAACCCTAACTTCAGTACACCTAACCCAAACCTTAGTAACCCTAATCGTAGTACACCTAACCCTAACTTCAGTACACATAACCATAACCCCGGTACACCAAACCTAACCTTAGTAACCCTAACCTCAGTACACATAACCCTAACTTCAGCAAGGTTTTAGGTTGAACAGAAAAAATGTGTGAAAAGTAAGATGCATTTCTATCATTATGGGAAATTTAGTCATCCACACACACACACACACACACACACACCAAAGAAAGGTTAGTACTAGAATCCGATATCATAATAAATCTAACTATACACTGAATCAGCTGTTTATAAGGTCTACCAATCTGGTAACTAATGGACCGGCAACTGATGAATGCACATAGGATGGTCAGTTAATCATCAAAATATATGGCATGAGACTTACATAAATATTATCTCCTATCTGCTGTGAAAGTGATCATTATAAATTCTGATTTCAGGAGAGTATTTGCTGTGGAAAGGATGCAGAACCAGCAGAAGACTGGAATATGGTTACATAAACAGTTTTATGATAATCGTTATGGAACCCATGAAGATAATTTTTCCCTAAAAACTACAAATGTTTATCCAATAAACATTGCAATACTATGTCTAGTCTTTAAAAAATAATCCCGTCGTCAGTGCTTTGCAAATATAGAAATAAATACATCGGCAAGATAAAGAAGGGTATCAGTTGTGTATATTTAAGTCATCAGAATATAGTGGCTCACTCTGGAATGAGGATAAAAGAAAAAAGCAAAGAAAGAAAGAGAAGGGAGGAAGAATAAAAGTCACATTTCCTTTACATGGCATGCCTCGCTTCAAACGCTTTGTTTTATTTCTGTTCAGATGCACAATGCAACCCACATTGTCCTCTATACAGAATCAGAAAGCATCCTCAGAGATGTAAAAACACTTTGAGCTACAAAGACAATCGTCCTCTCTCGCCTCTAATCTGTATCAACTCTGAGGTAATCCCTGAGGAAAAACAGAGAAAAGCAAAACAAAAAGAATCTACAAAGAGCCACCACAGTGCTTTATAATCCAAACAAGGGGAAGATCAGTACAGGTAGAGAAAAGGAGAAGAGCCAGCCCGTGGAGATTCCATCATTTGCACAGAGATCTATTGATTAAGATGAGATCTCGTTTTTGAAGTCCCTAGAGTTCTGTTTGTGTCTCAGGTCTTTATTGTGTAGCAGATAACTGCTTGTCTTCTTTATGTGTGTGTGAATATCTCCCATAACATCTATGCTTCAGAAAGAAGCTCTCTAATGAGCAGAAAGATGTTTAAAAGATGTAAAAATGCAAATTTTGCCAGAATTAGTTGGACATCTAGGTTTCGACCAGAGTGAAAGTTTATTACATCTTTTCGAAGACGTCAAACTTAATATGTCCCAAAAAAGGGATGGACTGACCAAAAATAGACCAATAACGTATTTTTATGGATCACTGGGTCTGTGGTTAAACTTTGTAACTCCAGCTTTGGCGATAGAAATGTAGCATTATTTTTCATGCCAATAAAACTTGGCGTGACCGATCTCTAGACTCTTTTCCTTCCTGTGTCGATACTGCTCTCATTCTCGCTCCATATATCTTTACCCAGGTGTCCATCTCTTCTCTTAACCTCTTCTCTAAAGCACCTTTCTATGCTTTACTCTCTATGTGTCCTGATCTTGTTCCTATGGCCTACTGCATTTGTATCTTTCCATCACGAGTTTTCTTTTCCCCCATCAGCCAGGCCGGAGTGCTGGTTATAAAGCCATTACCCACTCCCCCTGCTTCATTTTACTCTGCAAATCCACCATGCAGGGATAAACAAACTCTGAATGTAGCTGCGCTTAATGGCCTTGCGTGTGTAGACCTCTATACACCAAGCTTCAAGTGTAGTTACCGGATCGTTATAACTAATAAACTGGCAACTCAGTGCGGTTCTTCTCTTTGATTATAAATAACATCTTCACTTCTGCGCGGCCTGGGGCCATTGTTTTCCCATTTCCTGCCTTTCTTATTTGTCTGATAGCACCCAGTAGGAGAGAGGGAGAGAAAGTGAGACAGAGACAGACAGAGAGATGAGGACTCCCCCATTGTTATCTGCTGCAAGGTATCAGGCTAACCCAAGGCTGCCCAGGTGGCTCGTCTCTGGGCCAGCAGCTTTCTCTCTCTCGCTTGATGTTCTCTGTGTAGCTTGGTGGTGCTGCTTCTCATCTAGAGAAGAGCCAAGGTCATCCGAGCTGGTGTGAAAGCAGAGCCAGAACTTTCACACACATTGTCCCACCCTGTGCATTAGAGAAATGAACCGGCCCACATACTTGTTCATAAAGAACCGTAATTATATTTTTAAACAAGTGGTTATACCATAGATATGCCTATTAGCTAGATAGGCAACAGAGGGCTTACTACTAAAGCCGCTGCTCTAGCAGCACATGCACTATTACTAAAAAGGGTTCCTCCAGGGGTTCTTTTGGATAGGTAAAAGTTCTACTTGGAACCCTCACTGATAGGAAGAAGAAACAAAGGAGAACATGTTCTGCATATGATCTTTGAGTGTAACCCACCCAGATGTAATTGTCTCCATTAAACATTGACTTTGCATTGATTTTTGCAGATTTTTAAAGATGTTTCTTTTTAAGATGTGACAGAATTTAAGTTTTATTTGTTTTTTTGTTTTCTGCAGAGAATAACATCTGGTTTACTTTAATATGATCACTTAATATAAAGTAAAATGTAAAATTTTATCATTTGAGTCCATAATATACTGTGATCTCAGAAATTTGGTCTGGCTACAACAGTGAAATTTTTTTTCAATACAACTGAGGCGCCTTATTTTATTTACTGAACTTATATATATAAATAGCCTAATAAAGCAAGATAACATAGCTAGCTAATGTCTACAGAGAAAATTGATGAGCTAAATAAACTAAGGCTGGACAATAGATGCACAAGCTAACGTCAGTTACTCTCTTAGCTTTTGCACTGAATAAAGTCAGCATTAGTAAAAAATAAAATAAAACAATTTTGTAAAAAAGGACTGATGTTCTATGGCTAAGATGCATAAGTCATGAAGTCAAGTCCTACCATCTGCCATATGTGGCTGGACGATTTCAGAAAGTGACTGGTAATAGAGAAGCATCCCTCAGTCCATTATTACCAAGCATCTTACTATTCAATTAGGTTTGGATGGTAGAGTCAAAATCATAGATCAAGAATTAAGGTCAAAGTGCCCAAATACTTGAGTCCAAACCCAGGATCAAATTTGGGACTGTTTTGAAAGCCCATCATCATCATCATCACAGGTTTTTGTCTTTACAGAGATTAGTTCCTTCCCAACAGTGGATTAATTACATCACTTTTAATTACGTCACAAGTTTTGCAAAATAGGATACAACAGGCTTGTCCCTTTATTGTTCAATATTTATTCATATAATAATTTATTTATTTAATTAGTGACTTACTTTAGTTTGACACTGATTAATGGTTCAGATGACGCCTTTCAGTCGAAGCTGCTCGCCTATATACCAAAATAATTAATTGTTTTTATGAGTTGGTTTCCTAACTTCAGATATCAAGAATGGATTGTGAAAAGTAAGGTGACAAGTTCAACCAATCATGTTATCTGACGCCCAGTCCTGAGAGCAGATAATTTTCAGCTATGGTGACTTGAAGTGAACCCCATACCACCATTTTCAGGTTCAGGTTCAAAAACAGCTTTCTGATTTTAACACAAACATACTGAACTCTCAGTGCAAACGGGATCAGGTCCAGAAAGAAAGCGCAAGTCT
The DNA here is from genome assembly GCA_028565825.1 of Olivaichthys viedmensis. NCBI lineage: Eukaryota > Metazoa > Chordata > Actinopteri > Siluriformes > Diplomystidae > Olivaichthys > Olivaichthys viedmensis. The sequence continues at coordinate 5,926 of JAOUQW010029180.1, read as the reverse complement.
GAAAATCCCCTTAGCCTTCTCAAGTGCTAAGACACTTTGTGACAATAGTGGAGTTACTACAGCTTAACTTGGGGCACAATAATGAACTAAATCCAACCGATTTAAACTGACAGCATATAATGATGGTTTACAGGTTCTACAAGTTGTGATCGTGCTGTGTTCCCCACAGTAGAGGTAACAGATGCTGTACTTTATTATTAGAACCTCATGGATGGATAATCAGGTATGAAAAGCTTCATTAAGAAGCCTAAGTGATGGCTCACCTCAGGGCGCCTTCCAGGAAATGCTTATTCAGCTCATTATCTCAAAGATGAATCCTGAGGATTTGTATTCCCAATGCTTTTTAAATGATTTTGCACTACAGTGTGATGTCTATCTACAGTACATTAATGCACCCCCTATGTATATAAAAATAAAAAAAAGAAGAAAAAAAAGATAAACACAAACAGAAAACACACGCACAGGGGACCTAATCACGATTGGGCATAACTGTTTATAGGCCTCAAATCAGAATCTGGTACAGTTTTGATTGCTGTTTACTTGACTGTTGATCACATTCATTATCCATGGTCCCACAAAACCACTCGCATTTCACTGAACCAAACAAGCAGAAGCCGCAGATCATCACAGGCTGAGCTGCTACTGAACGCAAAGCTGCTTGATCCAGCGTGTGCACTGGTTTACATCATTCTATAGCAGCATCCGTCAGTCACCAGTTTCACAAGATAACATTAGCAAACCTGAACGATTAGATCAGTAGTTTTATACAGATATTTGGTAATAAGGAATTGCATGTGTAGCTTTTGCTTGCCACTAGAACTACTATACAGTAGGACATACACTAGTGTTCAAAAGGTTGGAATCAATGTTTTCAGTAATATAAACTCCATTTTGTTTCAGATCCATCTATATAATGATTGTAATATGATTCTAGTGTTATGCACTTAGGTTTCAAATCATTTAAAAAAAGCTGTAAAACATTGTGTGTCGAAGATCGCTAGTTCGAGCCCCGACATTAGAGTGTAGAGTCATCTGTGGCCAGGAGTCCAAGAGAACATAATTGGCCCTGCTCTCTGGGTGAGAGGGATGGCATTACACTTTCTCTCCTGTCGATCAAAAGTGGCACCAGCCAATCGTGGGCGTCTGTGAGCTCATGCATACAGAAGAGGGCAGTTGGCACTTTCCTCCGAGCGTGCGGGACTTCCCTGTGACGTTGCATGAGCAGCAGTCTGTAAAGATGCGGTAGTTGGTGGAGGAAACATGTGCTAGAGAGATAGGAAAGAGAATTAGCTAGTGGGTGGGAATTGGCAATGACTAAATTGGGAGATAATTTTTTTTTTTTAATTAATTAAAAAAATTATTGTATCCAGAATGATGATTCCAAAATTACTACAAAAGTTTTAGAGCATCGAGAGTGATGTTAATATAAACATTAATATCCAGAATGCCTCTCTTTTTGGAAAGTGGTGATCAAATCTTGAAGTAGAGACTTAAATAATATACTGGAATTATCTATGTATCACAGCCACCCCGCTGCGGACTCCTGTTTTATGTGCGTGCCACAGTTCCCGGCGAGCTGCGCACTTCTGTGTGTGTGTGTCTATGTCGTGTCATTTATGTATTCAAGTGCTTTTGTTTGTTTTCACACGTGTCTCGGTTTCAGTTCTGTTCACGCCCCCCGGTTCCACTATTGGTTGTTCACTCATTGATCGCACCTGTTTGCAATTCCTCGGTTAAACAGTTTGTGTATAAGTACTCGCTGATTTCTGTCTTATCAATGGCGGCAACGCTGAGTGGTTGTTTATGTTTCTGGATTTTCTTGTCTATGGTTTGCAGTGATTCCCTTTTGTTTGTTCGGTTTATCTGTTTGTTATTGACCTCCTGGTTTTGACCCACGCCTGTGCCCTGATTACCCTTATGGATTTACCTGCTTTATGTTTGTCTGCCTGTGTTTTAGACCCCTGCTCTGTTTCACGATGATGACTTCTGAATTGAACTTAAGAATAAACACGACAATCACACGCACTTGCGTCTTGCCTCTTCTACTGTGATCCACACGTTACGCTATGTATAGTCATTTCTCCTTTATCATTAAATTTTTATAATTTAACTGTTTTAATTACTTTGAAATAACTTTATCTCAAAATACTTTAAATACCAAACAAAACCTCTAAAATAACCTTTTGGTCTCTGGTTTATATTAGATCTACTACATTTAAAAGAGTTTAGTGAATAGAGTAATGACTGTACATAAAATATGACAGGTGATTCCAAACTTTTGAACGCTTGTGTATGTCAAAAAACATTGATGATAAAAAAACATAGGCATGCAGCAAGCATAGGCTGGAATAGCGGAGCCAAAAAACTCCTGTGCAATTTCCAAGCCTGATAGCAATTTTGTGTTGATGTTTTTTGTTTTCGAAAGGTCGAACCTGCCAGACTCTTTAACTGCTATAGCCGGATCGTTTTACAAAGCTCTGGAGGTGAACAGGCACCTTATGGTTTTTATGGTTTTGACATTTTTGAGCCATAAAGCAAAGAGGGAAATCCAAGCTCTTTCACTGGTATTTTTATGACATGCTTGCCAAGTGGCACAAATTCCGTCAAAGTAGCCAATGGGGAGAAAAATGAATAAATAAAATTCTGGGCATTAGGGAGGACAGAGAGGTTGTCTCCAGCAAGAGAACCCAGCTGCATGATTTGCGAGGGTTGGGAGGTTTACTAGGACACAACAGTCCACTTCATTTGTCATTACCATTGCAGTGTAGAGCTCGGCAGGTTTTTCCTCAACATGAATCTATCCAATGATACTCATGGGCCTACTGGAATCCTGCTTCAGGTCCCGTTATAGTCGAGTGTCTCATCTGGAGGGAATCAAAGTGTCTTTAAAGGCCCTACTGCCCTCCTGGGGACCATAAAGAACGTTTAGCATCCGGTCAAGTGGGAAACGGAGGTTACGAGGTTACATGAAAGGTGGCAAAACAGGTACAGAACTGTGGATTGAGGGAGAAATGAGAAACATTAAGGGAGAAAAAACGTGTTGTGATTAATTGCATGCCTCAGCTATTCAAAGGAAAGCTCTGAAGGTATGAAATGATTTAGGTGTGTGGGAGTGCTGCTTGTGAGTGAATGTGTATGGGTGCCTTTGTGTGGCTGTAAAATGGGCATGCAATTGAAAGCAGAGAGAAAAAATTTGAAAATAAAATACTGATATATTTTAAAATATGACAGAGAAAAGATTCAAACAGTATAAAGTTGTTTGCAACTAATCTGCAAATCCTTGCATTTGACATTGGTTAAACTGAGTGCATTTATTATTAGTCATAGTGTGGATTAATCTGAACACTTCGTCTTTCATCAGCAACACAGACTCCTGATTCATGGGATTCACAAAAAAGAAAAACCTAGTATGAAAGTCTACAAACATTAAAAGTTCTAAATAGTTCATCGAAAAATCTAATTCACACAATTTCCCACTTTCCCCAAATGTATTCAATCAGAAAAGGTATGTTTGCTGTCCAACATCTTGTTCTTTAGTCTTAAGGCTAATGTAGCTATCTCACCCAGTTAGTACGTACATCTTCTGATGCACTTGGACACATCATCAGAGATGTAACCTGGGGTCATTGGGTGTTTCAGGTCTTTCAACATCAAACACCCTCGCCCAGGGGACCCAGCCAGGGTTGATCAGGCCCCGACTTGTGTCCAAGTAGCACTCGCACACCACGATTTGCTCCTCCTGATCCACAGCCATCTAGAGACCTTTTTAGCTGCCTCTGTGATGTTTTTGATGGCCTTCCTTTTTGTGACACTGCTGATGCCCAGCAGACTATAGGCCTTGCAGAGGGAGTGAGCTACAAACCCACTACAACCTACTTCAATGGGCATGCATTGAGCACTCCAACCCTGTCTGCGGCACTCGAGAACGAAGTCTGTGTACTTTGCTCTCTTCCACTCGTTGGCCTCCTCTATCTGTTTTTCCCATGGGACAGTCAGCTCCAGCATGACCACCTGTCTTGATGTTTCAGACACCAGGATAATATCTGGTCTTAGGGTGGTTGTTGCGATGTTTTATGGAAACTTGAGTTGTCTGCCCAGGTCCACTTTCAGTTGCCAGTCCTTTGCTGTTCCCAACATACCAAGTGTTGACTTTAGCTGAGCCTTAGGTCTTTCCCCTAGTCTTACGAAGGTGATGGTCTGTTTCGCTGGATGGAGGTGTTTACTTTGGCTGATGCCGCTGCAGATGGTTTCTGCTACCACCTTCAGCACCTGGTCGTGACGCCAGCAATAGCACCCCTTATCCAGTGCCTTTGGGCAGCAACTGAGGACGTGCTCCAGTGTACCTCTCCGTTGGCACAGCGTGCATGCTGGTGTTTCCATCTTGCCCCAACAGAAGAGGTTGGATGGACTCGGGAGGACATCCTAGACTGACTGGATTAGGAACGTAATGCACTGGGTATTAGCTCAGGCCACATAATCTGCTTGTCCCTTGCATTCTTCCATCTTGTCCATGTGCCCTGCTGCCACATCCCCGCCATCCTGCTGGCACAGACCTCCTTCAACCCTGATCACACCTCCTCCTGGATCAGCTTCCATCTCTCCTTGCCTTGTACCTTATCGTAGCGAGGTGTTGAAATGCTGCCCAGGCCAGCTCTGCCTGACGTGACTGGTCCAAATAGTGCCTTGTGCCTCACCCGTGACAATGCCAGCTCGACTGCATCCCTTGCTCTCCACTTTATCTCGGTCCTCACTTCAATGCCCCTCTGTGAGATCTTCGGGTAATTGGACTCCCTGTACTGCGGCACCTCTTTTGCACGGGTAACCATAAACTCTTTGCTCAGGCTGCTGAATGGATGGTTCAGCTTGTTGTTATGCCCATACAGAGCGTTGCTGCTCAAGCTTCATGGGAGACCCAACCACCTTCGGAGGTAGTGGCTTATCTTCCTCTTAAAGCTCTCGAATGTGGTAAGTGGTACCTCGTACACCAGCAAAGGCCACAAGATACGTGGAAGGATGCCATGCTGGTAAATCCAGGCTTTGAACTTCCCTGGCAGATCTGATTTGTCCACTGCCACCAGCCATGACTCCAGCTCCAGTGTCCTTCAGGGAGCAATTGAAAGTCTTCCCCAGCCTCTTGACTGGTTTCTCAGAGACTTTCACAGAGAAGCGGAACTTGTCGACCAACTTCCCTTTCTTCAGCACTAAAGACCTTGACTTGGCAGACTTGAAGCACATCCATGCCCAGGTCACGAGCCTTTCCAGACCCTGGAGAATCCATCTGCACCCAGGCACTGAAGTAGTTGTTATAGTCAAGTCATCCATGAAAGCTATGATGGGGGGCTGACGAATGCCTGTCTGGTAAGCCTGAATGGATTTGCAATGAAAGCAGCCCACTTCCTAGCCCTCTCTCTACCACACCTCCTGTGCCATTCAGCTCTGCGGAAGGTTATGAGTTTCTTTCTGATGATGGACCAGAGTTAGCAGAGTTACCAGAGTTACCAGAGATAGCCCCTCCCGTTCTTCTTCTCCTGCCACTTTGTACTGGCGCTACATGTATCTCAGCCAAATTCTTTTCCATGAAATAAATACATGCCCAGATCTTTATACAAGTACATATATGATCAAGTTCAAGTTCAAGTAGGTTTTTATTGTAATTTCTCCATATACCTCGTATACATTGAAATGAAATGACGTTTCTACAGGACCATGATGCAACACGCAACAAAACAGCAGCACGCTATACAGGACTACATAAAGTGCAAATACACGACAATGAGGACAAGTGCAAATATACACTATACAGTAAATACACAGGACAATAAATATACAGGATAATAAATACACAGGATAATGCACACTAACTAGACAGGACAACAGAACAATATTGAATGGGGTAGTCTGTAAACTGTCTGTAAACAATATTGAC
>JAOUQW010029179.1:0-10014 GCA_028565825.1 Olivaichthys viedmensis | reverse complement strand
CTAGAATCATATTACAATCATTTTATAGATGGATCTGAAACAAAATGGAGTTTATATTACTGAAAACATTGATTCCACAGTGTAAATTATTGTCACCAACCTGATATTGGCTCAGTTAATGTATGGCTCTCTAAGTGTTATTTGTTATCATTGCTGCTGCCTTCAGTAAATAATATTTTTTTTTAAAGTTTTTTATATTAGTGAATAGTTATTTATATTGATGAAATCCTGTTTAGGAAATACAATTTGACAAATACTGACAAAAAAAACATGCCAAAAATCAATTGTAGCTATCTGCACCTAGTGTACTTCTATTTAAGTATACTTATAAATGCTAGTATATCAAAAGTAAGTTAGTGTACTTCCTTTCAAGTATACTTAGATGTGCTTGTATCGAAAGTAAACTGTAAGTATACTTTTCACTTAGTGTACGTCTCTCCAAGTATACATTAGTATATTTCTAGTAAACTTGGATAAACTTGTAGTACTGTACACTTGAATTTTATTTTTTTTTCTATATGGGTAGAACCACCTTGTCATTCTTGTAGGCCACTATTCCATCATGCCAACTGCTCCTGGCATGTTCAAATTTCAAAGAGGAAAATATGTCTGTTTAGAAAACTTGTATTAAATGCCAAGGCATCCTATGTGAGACTGAGTCCTTTGGGTTGTGTATGGTAGAGTCAGTGTCAGCAGGAGCTAGACCAGGTGCTGGAGAGGATCTCCAAAATGCCCTTCCGAGACAATCGTGGCCCTCTGGAGGACCTCTACTCTCTGCACATACCCAACTGCGACAAGAAGGGCCAGTACAACCTGAAACAGGTAGTTGGCTTTTTTAACCGACATATTTACAAGCTAAATCATTAGATTTAGATTAGGATCTACACTTAATGTATATTGTTTATTAATGTATACTAATGCTAATGTATTGCTGACTTGCTTATTAGACATGGCCATTTATGAATGCTTATGTCAACAGCCACACGCAGAGGTTTCCTATGCTTTGTCCCAAGCATGTTGCTGACATCGTACAAATGGTACATTCATTGAAACATAAGACCCAATTTTAGTTAAATATATTAAAACACTAGATCCAACACACCTGACTCAGCTGATGTGTTTAGTTAGCATTGGAATACACCTCTTTAGGAGGGTAAACCTCCAGACAGTGATCACTCCATTAAATGACTGGCATCACTGTGGACCGTCTCATGTGTTTCAGTGTAAGATGTCGGTGAATGGACACCGGGGTGAGTGCTGGTGTGTAAACCCACACACAGGCAGACCCATCCAGGCCTCCCCAGTGGTGAGAGGTGACCCCAACTGCAGTCAGTATATTGATGTTCTAGAGATAGAGCCACCTTCGGCACCGCAAAACTAAAATCATAATCGAATGCGTCAACAGAGTGCTGAGGTCCAAGTGAATCGGTACCTGAAGAGTCTGTTTTAACTTCCTAAACAAGCTACCCGTTTACTTGTTTATGTATGTGCGTGTTTGTGTTTTGTAGGATTGGAATACAACATAACTCATAGAAGTGTCTGTGACTTTAATAGAGTGAAACCCAGCATACGATATATTATGTGATGGGTGATACAAGAAACTGCATTGAAGCTGGTTTTATCATCCCAGGTTTTAGACATTGATTCCACCAGACTGTAAACTTATGGTTAACTCTTTTCCAGATACCTTATATGGACCAAGATGTGTTTAGGATGTATAGTTCTCTATCTTTGGTGCTATTCTTGAAAATGGTTAATTTTTTAAACATGATTACTTACTATAGTGACTTATGCTCTACTGAAAATATAAGATTTACACTATATTCAAAGAAACGTACAAAATAATACTGATAATATTGTGATCATATTGCTATGTATTGCGGTTACATTCAAATTATTTTGGTGACCACCTATTGACAAAATTGACATATGTTTTAGGAAAGTTGGTCAAAACCGACAGAGATTGGTCAGATGCTGTGTCTTCTGCAATATCAGTATTGCAGAGGCCAATGTCACAATAATATAAAATAATATATTGTGCAGCCCAATAGCGAAGCATTTCTGTGCTTTCTGTTCCACACACTTAAATACATCAAAGTTCCTCCTCTGTCATAGGAAACTCACTGATATAGTGCCTTACCAAATTATTTAGTACGTGCTCTCTAATTTGATATTTAGTATCCTTTCAGATCCTTACACCACATGTGCAGATAACAAAGGACTCATATGGTGTAGAAGATGATGGGGGGAAAAAAAACGAAAAAAAGGATTGCAAGTACTGACACCTAGTGGTCATATCCATGGAGAGAAAACATATGGTTTAATTTTCTCTAAAATACTCAACTAACAGAAACAGCTATGGCTCAGTCATTAACTACAGCTTTGGATTGGGATGTATTGACAGGGTGAACCTTCATATTCTTATTTCATCTGCTTGGGGAATGCTTCACACATTCATTCTGTTTTGTGAATGTACAAGTAATACAAAAGGAATAATGTTCAGTATTTCAAAAACATGGTATCATTTGCAGTATGACATTAAAATTGGTATTAACCTCTGCTTTCTGGTTTAATTGTTACTGATAAAGTAAATTTTTGAGTTTGCAATTTTATAAGTTTTAGTTTAAGGGTTCTTTAGATTGCTCATGTTTTCAAAAAAAAAGAAAAGAAAAAAAGATCTTTCTAAAAAGGTCTGCGAAGATTGAAGATCTATTTTATCCATGCGTCCATATGCTGAGACATGACATCTTGATAGCAAATAGTTTGCATAGCTCTCACCATGTGGTTCAGTTTCTGTAGGCCTGTGCATCTCAAAGGCGAAATCTGATTCTCTTTTTGATTAAATATATTTCAACTTTTTAGGCATTAGATTGACTCATTAAGGTATACAGGCTTTTGAAATTGTGTTGCTATTAGGCCTATGGACACTTAGTATTCTTTCTCAGCTGTGCACAAGTACCAGAAATATGCAGTTTTACAAACTTTATACAGTCTGATGGCTTTATAAGCCATCTCTCTGTGGTTTCTGTGAAGGTATGTCTGCTGAACTACCATAAGCCTGCAGTTGTACAAGGTGGTTTTATTGTTAGCTATTTTTTTCCTGTTATTGCTATATATAATGTTAGCATAATTATGCACAGAAGTCATCAAAGTACTCCTGCATATTGTTACTCTTGTGACAATAGAATAAAATGCCTTTTATTGTCACATATACAAGAACAGTACAGTGAAATTCTTTCTTCGCATATCGGTAAACTGGGGTCAGAGTGCAGGGTCAGCCATGATATGGCGCCAATGGAGCAGGGAGGGTTAAGGGCCTTGCTCAAGGGCCCAACAGTGGCAGCTTGGCGGTGCTGAGGCTTGAACCCACGACCTTCTGATCAGTACCACTGAGCCACCACTGTCCTAATAATAAGTGAAATACTAGATCAATAATTTTATTTAGCCTTGTTAATCACATATTTTCCCATGCTGCGACATGTAACTAACATGTAAAAAAAACTTGATAAAGTCAAGAGAAAAATATTGACTATTGACATATAAGGCATTAGGCTTCAGCATACTTCATGTAAGGCCATTACCGTTTGATGCAACTGATGACTTATTGCTATTGTGTATTACCTGACGTTCAATTAAGTCTAATTTGATTTGTTTGACTCAAGATTGACTAAAAATAATGCTTTATGACTAATACATGTAGAACGCCTGAGTATCAGCACTTACTCCAACCCCGTGTTTAGCTGTGGCATGATCTGTTCTTCCTGCAACTATCTTGAACTTGTTTCTGATTCACCTAATTGGTGAAAACCTCTTGTGACACTATTGCCATCTGCTTGGATTGTATTATGCATCACTTGTAAGTCGCTTCTGCCAAATTAATAAATGTAAATATACTTTAGCATACTATACTAAACAGTAAATATTTACAGTGAATAGAATTAACTATTTAGATGTAGCATTGACTAGATAGAATTGATGCATAATCCACTATAAGTGTTTGATTTTGAATGGTCTAAAGGGGCTTTGACCATCACAAATGACCTAGCACACCTATTCGTAACTTTTGCATGTGTTTGAATACATTCCATGTGCAGACAAACTCGTACACCTGCACATCATTGCTAAACACCTGCAACTTTAATGCTTACTTAATTTTAGGTCTTAGTAACATCTATTGAGTATAAATAACAGTCAATGTTGCAGCGAAGGACACACTGAAACTCACAACTTCATAATGCAGGTCACACGGAACAGAAATAGCCACATGGTTTTTATTCTCATAATCAACTACATAACTATATTTAAATAAATGTTTTTTATTACAAAAGAGACAAAGGTAAGAGTACATAAATTATGCAGTGAATAAATATCACACACTGATATTCTGATATGAAGAAATCTGACACTAGAATTTTTAAGTTCACATTGAAGAAAAGCTCATCAGGGTTTCTCAAAGACACTTAGAAATGAATGAAAAGCTTAATTTTTTATCAGCTGTCTGAAACATCCTGTTTCTCTGGAAACTTTGTGCATTGTGCTGCAATTTTAACTACTTATATATATAGGACTGATCTATTTGATCATAAAAATGTAGCACAGTATATTCTTAATTTGGTCTAATATTGTTATTTGGCCTGGAATCAAATGCTTTATTTTTAAAATAGGCACCACATAAGTCCTGTCACAGGGGTCTGCAGATTAAAGATTTCTACAGATAATATTTACTACTGATCTCCCGCTACAGTGAGCTTCACTCACGTGAAGTGGAATCGTCCAGCGTTAAAACATTAACATTAGTGGAGGGATTTCCTTTATTATTAATCTCTATTTGAACCTCATAATTGGCCATCTTTAAGAACATGGAATCATATTAAAGTCTTATTTACAGCCACACAAACTGCTGATGTCAGAGGATAGAGGTTTAATTCATGACCTTTTTACACAGTGTTGTCTGGGTGCTGACTGAACTGCCTTCAGTTCTCCAAAATCCATCATCATTCATAATTTTGTACTTGCAATACAAAGTGTCAGGTAAAGCATGAACATTTTAATACAAAATATTCCTTTAAGAAGCTAAAGCACCAGATGAGGAAATGCCAAAAGTTCAGCGTGTTCATGGTGCCACACTCTTGTTCTTTATCATCCAAATAACCTCTCTTTCCCAGCCTTGCAAATTTGAATGTACTCGTGAACTGCGGAAGTCTGCTTTGAGTGTGTATTTTTCCTCTGCGGTCTTGATGTAAATTAGAATTCAAATGCATTTGAGTTGGAAAAAAAGGCACTGCGATTTCCATTAGAACCCAAAGACCCCAAGAGCGCAGAGAGAAATGGCTAGTTGGCTTTATCTTATTCTGTATTCAAATAGCAAAGTCTTTCTATAATATAGCACACCATTGTAATATGCCACATGTTTACATATTTTAAAGTCAAAGCTTATGTTGATGGTTTCTGCCAGATTTAACTGAGATAGAGAAATGTATGTATGCCAGTTCATCCTAATTAAATAGGCTACTAACAATTGTGCTAAATTAAAATTGTTCTCAAAAAGCAAAGAGGCTTTTCAAGTCAGTAAGTTTAAAAATACATTTTTTAAACTTAAATTGGATTTTTCCTGTATTCAGCAATAGCTGACAGTCACTTTTAGGGGAAGGAATGGGACTGCTATAATATCAGCACTGATCATTCACAATGCACATTGACCAAGTTAAGAAAAACATACACACCACGTACCAAAAAAGAGTCACATATTGAAGTTTCTATGGACAAGTGCACCAACCCTCGCAATCATACAGACCTCACAATAGTTCCCAATATTGCTTTTTCTACCAATAGTACTGAAAACTTGTTATAATTCCATTGTTTGCTGATATGATATACAATATCTTAGTGCAATTAATTAAATATATAATGGTGGTTTGTTGCTGAGATGACTGACATTTGAGTCCCAGAAATACATGAGCTTTAAAAGGATATGATTGAGGTGCATACAAATCTTATGTCTACTTTCTAATTTTGCCTATTCTCGGGTAAATGACAGGCTTTTACAGATTATTTACGTGATTTGGCAGTTGATAGAATATGGCAGAACATGGAGGAAGAGACCAGTTGTCAAGATGAAGACCCCTCAATCATTATTTCTATTGTTCTCTGGGTCTTTGCACTGGATATCACCGCCACTGTAGTCGGTACCCGGCATCATGGCCCCATACTTATCCACACACCAGCAAATGCCCCGCTTACGCCCTCTGGAGGGCTTACACTGCAACATAAAGAAGGGAAAGTAATATTTAATGGTAAGGGGAAAACAAGCCTACACTTAACCCTCTCCATATGCAACATACTAAAGAAAGATATATGCAGGATACTAAATCCCTGTGCACCTCAACAACAACAGGTTACACTGTTTTAAAAACTTGGTATTGTGGTAATGTGGAAGCCAATTAACTATGGTCTCTAAGGCTTTGGACAGAAAGTTTGCATAATGCTAATTGGTGGTCATACGCTTCTATCACTTGGCAGCCATAGCTCTAGTGCAAAACTAAAGAGGCAAAATTTACACTCCAACCTGTAAACATGTCTTGACTGATTGAATACATTCAAGGTGGAGAATTAGATTTTTCATCTGAACATAAGATCATGTGCACATAAACTTCATTTAAATTAAAAAAGTACTTGCAAATGTGGCAAAACAATTACTGAATAACTATGGAACAAACATTTTTCTTCAATGACAAGGTTTAAAGCTGGGTATTTAATTTAAAAAAATGTGAAAATGACTGTTGTCTCTAAAGTTCTGGATATAACACACTATGTGAATTTGTCATTGCTAAGATGATGCCTGTATTTAGGCTGTCCACAAAATGAATACATGAGAATATTTCATATACAGTGGGGTCCAAAAGTATGAGACCACATTGAAAGTTCACCATCATGTTTCACTGTTGTTTTGATACACTGTGGTATCAATCGCTCTTCTGTTCATCTCCTTACATAAACCCTTCTGTTACTGCCATAAATCTCAAATTTGGCTTCATCAGTAAATAGGACTTTTTTCCAGTGATCCACTGTGAAATGCTGGTATGTCTTAGCCCATGCCAAGTGTTTGGCCTTGTTTCCCTTCCTAAGAAGTGGTTTAGAGACTGCTACTCGTCCTTTGAGACCCCGACTAGCCTTCTTTTGGCAGACCTTTTGCTGAGTCTCTCGTTCTTTATTCAGCACATTCTGTATCTGTGATTAAGTTTCTGTTCTCTCTCTCAGTGAACAAAGCTTTATGTATTGGTCTTCTGATGGTGTGGTCACTTTTGGTCTGCCTGACCTTACTGTGGATACAACTGATCCAGTTTCAGCAAAGCGTTTTAGAGTGCCATACAGTGGCAATAAAAAAAATTCCCAGATTTTTCAATGTGGTCTCAGAGTTTTGGACCCCACTGTATATACATGTTGTGCAGTTTTGTAAGGAAATCGGTTGGTAGGTTGTTCCAAGAATCTTGGAGAACTTGCCACAGTTCTCCTGCAGACTTTGGCTCTTACCTGCTTTTGTCTCTGCAGGTAAAATCCCAGACATCCTTGATTATGTTTTTATCTGAAAAAAGGTCTACTACGTAATATGTTACTTTCTTTAATGACTTACAAACATTTCTCTGTCACATTAAATTTATTGGTAAGTAAATGTTTGGGAATCTAAAATTTGCTCTTTTCTATTGACACACTAATGCAGAAGACATAAAATAGGCATAATGTCAAAATATTGTGTGTATGTATGTATGTGTGTGTGTGTGTGTGTGTGTGTGTGTGGGCTACCCTGAGAATTTTCCAAGAAGATAAACGGATACTGCAGCAACAACAAGGCTCATTGTTTACGGGTTCTGTGTAAAGATTAACACACACACACCGCAGATTTTCACGATCACCTTCTCTCTTTTCAAACATGGCTTCAGGAACCTTCGCACTCTTTATTTTATTTTATTCCTGACCCACTGCGGTGCACGAAAAACACGCTCAGACACGCAAATAACACGCCAGTTGCGTTTTTCTACGTCATGACCAGAAACTCTCACTCACTCACTCACACACACACACACACACACACACACACACACACAAAAATAGGATTAATAAGGAATAATAGCACAGCTAAACACACACACACACAGTGTTTAGTGCTTTTTCTTGCCCTAACACACCCATTTGATCCTCACGCAGGTGTGTTACAGCAGAAACGACTGAAACATGCAGAACACATGATGAATATAAGATTAAAGGAATAGTTTGGCTGAAAATAAAATCTCCCTTTAAATGTCCCTTTACTCCAAATGTAGTCAATCAGGCGAGACATGTCTGGTGTCTGAAATTTGCTTCTTTAGTTTTGCACTTGAGTTATGAGGCTAATGTAGCTAACAAGTAATGGAAGCTTATAGCCACCAGTTTAGCATCGTGCAAACTGCATGTGCAAATCAATCGTGAGGGTTTTTTTGTTGCTTGTACACCACAATGAAACTCATTACGTGTTGCCCAATCGTCCAGACTGCTCCCTTATGACAAAAAAAGAAATACTGTTGAGTGAAAGATTCTGTCTATTTTCAAAAATTTGTTAGGATATTATTAATAAATTAGCAGTAAATAAGCACTAGTCTGATCCAAGGATTCTAAATTCATTAATTAATAAAATAATTAATAACTGATTCTGTTCCCCATTGACCCTCTTTGCTTTCCATTTTCCTTATATGGGCATAGATTCCTGTTCTCATTATGCCTCATTCTTTCTGTTGATTGGCTACACCTGTCCTTTTGGTTACCACTTTTCCATATTTGGTCACAGCTTCCTGTTGCTCTCGCTCTCTGATTGGTTCTCTCTGTTCCGTGCATATCATGTAGGTTCTGTGTCTATAACAGTGTGTGTCGCAACCGCTAACTGTGGCGTTACAGAATTGAGCAACCTGATGTTATATCCACACACACACACACACACACACTCTAGAGCTTTAATTGAATCTGTGATTCTGTCCAAACCTGACCCGCAGCACCACTCTGAATCTAAAACCAAAGTTCCTTCAACAGGAGACCGGATAAAACCCCACATTCCTGATTACAGCTTCTGTTTCCACAGATTTCATTTAATCAGATATCAGTTATCATCACATGAGAAAGAAAATCATATGTTTACAGAAAGATGCAGTCATTATCAGTCAGCACTGAATGATCTGTTCTTTTAGAAAAAATGGGTTAAGAACCAGACACGTGTTTGTTCTTCTCATCAAGCTCCGTGTCGGATAAAGTCTGCTGTACTGCTGACACGATTTAATCACGTGTGTGTGTGTGTGTGTGTGTGTGTGTTGGTGTGTGCAGCTTAATTAGATCAGTGATTCGGGTAAAGCCTCTCAGTTAAAGCTTCTCGCTTATATACCAAAATAACTCAGAGTTTTTATGAGCTGTAGTCACTCGTGTTTGTTGCCTTTTCTTCACTCCACTACAACAGTGATGTGACGAGTTTAACCAATCCCGTTACTCACTCTTCAGCCCCGGGAACTTCACCAAACTCCATCAGTGTCTCGGGGAGAAAGCACAAGTGTAAAATCTCCCTCAGTGATCGTGTTATTAAACTGTTAACTTTTACTCAACACATTAATACACATCATAAACATCTCATTATCAACATGTTCATCAGTTAAAGGCAGAATGAGAGGAATACATGACAATTTGGACATTTGGCTGGACCACACAAAAAACACTTTTCCTTTAAAAACTGCAGCTTTTATTTAACAAAAACTAAAAGAGACAAAAGATTTGCTTTCAGTCATTGAGGTTAAAGTGAGGCTCGAGGTGTAGCGTAATTCAGCTATAGTAATACATACAATATACCTCACTAATATAGAATAACAAGTATGTGTGTGTGTGTGTGTGTGTGTGTAGGGGTATGTGTGTCTGTGTGTGTGTGTGTGGGAGTTGAGGGGGCTGTGATGATGATAATGTGATGATGATGATGTGATGATGATAATGTGCATGTTGAGAAAACGG
>JAOUQW010029178.1:0-10015 GCA_028565825.1 Olivaichthys viedmensis | reverse complement strand
GTGATGAAGTTGCTGTTCTCTCTCTCAGTGAACAAAGCTTTATGTATTGCTCTTCTGATGGTGTGGTCACTTTTGGTATGTCTGATCGTGCTTTGGATACAACTGATCCTGTTTCAGCAAAGTGTTTTTGAGTGCCATACAGTAGCAATGAAATAAATACCAGATTTTCAATGTGGTCATAGACTTTTGGACCCCACTGTATTTGTTAAGTCACACCCTTAAGGACCAAATCAAGTAAGCATATATGGAAAACAAAACCAAAATATATATATATATAACAACATTAGATAGATTGCTAGCTAGCTAGCTAGCTAGATAGATAGAGAGATAACCAAAAACTTTACAGGCCTTCTCCAGTTGAGGTTTTCTAATGTTCAAGAACCTTACCACAGAGGTCTTGGGTAATGTCAAGGAGTGAAGTCCAAATGTACTTCTCATGGAAGAGTCTCCAACTCATTGGAGTCATGATGTCTCCAGTAAAATATTGTGTTACTCAATCCAACCACTAGTTGCAACTCTAAAAGCACCTCAGCCCATTGACACCCAATGTTCATCTTTCTGAGAAAATTCAGGCATGCTTTATCCTTTGTCTTTGTGTTTGTCTACAAGAGGTCACCATAACTCTCGGCAAACCACTGATGTATTATGTAGGACCAAAAAATGAAATCTTACTTCAGAAAACAGAGCAGTCTTGAATGAGTTCCCCTACAGGGTAAGCTACCCAGAGACTTGGACCTGTGACTTAGAGCTATGGCAGATACAAAGCACTCTTTTCAAAATATGCATCCACAGTGGGCCCAAAAATTTATATGAACATGCTCTCCTAGAGGTACAGTAAGATACAAAGCCAGAGCACAAAAAATCCTGCAGAAGAACGAAAGAGAGTGGTAGTGGAGGAGGAAGTTCCATTTCCTTCTCCTTCATGGAAGGTGAGAAAGGGTTAAGATAAAAACTCAGAGCGGTTGACTACAAGGGCACGCCAGCCCTCCGGCCCCCCCCACATATCTAATTTTGCTCTGACAAATTAGAGAGTAGGCTGGGAGCTTCTTAGCTGCTGGGAACCGGCCTTTCTCAGGCATATGGTAGTGATTTGGAGCGGCTTGATGTGCAGGGGTTAGTTTTTTTAATGACAAGGCTGTAAGTGGCTGTCGAGCCTGCACACTGTATGGTTGCCGGATGAACGTGGCCAGTTTTAAGATGTACAGAGAAGAAGAAACTCTTTTTGTTATTCAATTATCACTATGCATCAATCTGTGTTTAGCTCCTTAAATTCTCAGTTTATTGTTCAGCAGTTTATCATAGTATTCAGTAACTACAATAAAACGGTATGTCTTTACGGTTGGTACTGGAATTTTAAGGAGTTAATCAGCTGCATTGTTGTAATTTTACTTACACTGTCATCACAAGTGAGAGATTCAACCAATTTAGGTGCAGTTTCAAATAAAATGCATATTATCTTTTTTACACATGAGAGTAGCACAAATAACGATATGCTTGTTTCACATCTTCAGTCTATGTTTACATACAACAACCGTATGTCCAAAATACAGTACACCCAGGGAGCTGAGTCTATTGACATTACTCGTCACCCATGTCCTCTCAGGGACAGCTGGGCTCCACTAGCCAAGCGGCACCATACCATTTGCTTGGACATTTTTAATATCAACAACATATGGCTCAAAATACAGCCACTCACCACGAACCTGAATGGGAAAAAAGTTTTGCAAACAGCATGATATCTCATATAAATCCCTCACAATCAAAGGCATGTACTGAAGACTGCACAGGAGTTTCTTCTCTTTTTTATTTAAAATTCCTTATTGAAGATGTCCAGCTATTTTTCCCCTCAAAAAAATGAGGTAATAATTATTAATGGTCACTACTGTATTTCATTTCCTGCTTTATTTTGGTTCTCATGACAATGTTTATGGTTCAAAACACCAGCATTAGGACCAAATCACATTCATACAAAACAGACCAGCTAATTTCAAACCATATTCAGTAATGGTTTGGATTTGGAGCCTGGATG
Source organism: Olivaichthys viedmensis (assembly GCA_028565825.1). Lineage (NCBI taxonomy): Eukaryota > Metazoa > Chordata > Actinopteri > Siluriformes > Diplomystidae > Olivaichthys > Olivaichthys viedmensis. The sequence goes on along the minus strand of JAOUQW010029178.1, from coordinate 7,986 downwards.
GTAAATTAGTCAGCCAAGTGACAGTCAGGTAACAGCCAATTCCAAGTCTCCTGTGCCAAATTCCACTCAGGCTCAGGTACACAAGCTATTACTAATATTGCTTATTATAAATCCTAATAGCCTTAGCAATATTTAAGAATATTGCTGGTATTGGAAATATTACTTGAGCGCTTCTCATAAACTATGAGCATTATTGAATTTTTGCTGTGTAGAGAGAAAAGAAATGGTGGACCTCAAAACATAAAAATAAGTCTACAGTTTATTTGTCTATGTACAAGACACTGTGTAACGTACATCCAGTATGTTAGATGAACTCTCATGCCTGTTGGGCACTATTGTACCAGTTATGAACGTTCTTCAATCAAATACCAATGACCACATCTGACTGGATGTATTGAACCCCAAAGCTCACTGCTTCCCAGAACAAATTTAGGCTAAATCTCTCTACTTCAGTCACAATGACCAAATTCTCAAAATCAATATCCACTCAACAACAGCACTCTACAACAGTGTACATTATACAACAGCTGTCTGTACACAGCCTAGGCTGGAAAGCTGGACTTAAGTTGCCTGATAGGGCAATAATAATTCTCTGAAGACAGACAACCACAATAGCCTGTGGCACAAGTCCACTTTCACTTATCCAGCTATCCCACACTCAGTGTAAATGTCTGTGAGGCTGCACAGTACAAAAGTCTCAATTACATTTGGGGTTCATGTTACAATATGCTGTACTGGCCGACCGGGCTAAACTCATTAATCCCAGTTCAAATCAGGGCAGTGAGGAGAACCAGATAAAAAAAAACTATTAATGTGTACAAAATGACAATTACAAAAATCTAATTATTGTAATCGATCTAATTCATATTTTTGAAAGTGAGCTGATTAAGATCATAAAAACAGTTGTTGTGATGCCAGTTTACCTCTGTAGGCTATTTACAAGTAGCCCAGGTATTTTTAAATTATTTTAAAAAATTGTAGAACGAAAATAACAAGATACAAATTGTTCCCGTTCACAACACTAAAAAAGAGCCTATACTTTAAAGATGGATTTGACACAGCCAGGCCAGATGACATTCACAACTTCAGTACTTTTATAACACTGACCAACACCAGTGTTGTAGTAAGAAGTAGATTATCTGTTTTTGTACCGATCCTTTAATTTTTCCTCTATTTCCTTGTCTAATTATTATTATTACTATTATTACTATTATTATTATTATTATTATTTGTACGCATTAGATTTGTACACATTAGAAATATTATATTAAAAACACAGTTTTTCATAGTTTTTAATGTGGCACGAGGGGAGAGCGGGGAACAAACTAACGCAGGGTACAAAGAAACATGAAATTTTTATTTGGTTCCATCTGAGGTAATGCAACGTATTTCATGTCAAATAACGACGATCACCCCCTCTTCGTTTGAGCAGAAAGCCGCGGAAATCAGATCAAATCTTTCAGAGATACGTTCAAAAATATGTTTTAAATACCAGAAAGTGAATTTTTTTACCGGAAGTATATTTTTTCGATTGTTGTGTTTCTGGTGCATGCCAAATCAGGGTCCTGTTGACTAACAGTCAGCATGTTTTTCATTTGTCTTTCTACCTAGTAAGGATAGATATTCAAGCAAATATCATGTAACACAGTGTTACAACTATGTTACCTACAAATAGGCCTACTGCTAGTCATATTTAAAATGTTTTGTTGATGTTATCTTAAACATACACATATCCCTACTTATTATCTTTCTCACGGATGAGAAGTAGAAAGAGGGACGACAGATTACGGAGTGCCCAGGGAGATTTGAGAGATGGCAGCATCAGAGGTGTCCAAACAACTTGTTTAATATGATTGAATTTAATAAACTAAAATGTGTAGAATGATCATAGCTTGTCATCAATATCATTGAATGGCAGTCTGATTTTCTTATCAGATTAGGTCTATGCGTTTTCCGCCAGCCTAAATCACATAATGTAACATGACAAATTTAAAATATTCCATCCTATTCACACGTTGTTTGAGATAAATGCTCATAGTCTTGATTGATGTGTCTGGAAACGCAGTTTCTTGGTGGTCTGGACCGTGGCGACCCCAGTGTAGATCGACGGTATGTGACAAGGTAAGAAGTCTATCATATGATTGCAAAACATAGACCTATAGGAAGTATTATCAAACTAAATATGATCAAGAGCTGTACTGAACATTTTATTTGGCTACTAACATAAAGAATTGTATAGCACAAATTTGAACCAACCTACAATTGACCCCATCAATGGGGCAAGTTGTAACATTTCCCTTCCTTTATTTTCGCTTGAATTGCTAATGACCTGGAACATCCACAAATGTGGTTGTTCCATCTAATCATAGCAAAGACTTGAATGTTTCTTGTGTGAAAACATACCTAAGACATACTTTGAGAAATCTGCCAAAATACCAAAATGCGTGAGGTTGTTCTCCTCTCTCCCCTACCGTTTTTGTTAAATATTCACATCGTGATACATATCGTGTATCGTGAAAATGTCTTCAAGTATCATAGTATGATGTTTTTGTTTTTTGTTTTTTTACCAAAGTGCTCACCCCTTCTCATAACACATACAGTTGCCGAAGCGTTTATAACCCCAATGGCAACATCAAGTCTGTCGAAAAACCGAGAAGAATGGCTCGGTAGAATAATTTTTTACACATATATAAAAGGAAGTTGGAGTTAAACACGCCGCCTACTCACCCAGTCGTAAGCGGAGACCAAGCCAACCCTTGGGTGGTGATCCCTGTCGATGCATTATTTTCTTTTGCACATTTGCGTAATATTTTGAGTCGGAGTTAAAAGCCTGGTGGAGAACTGCAGGTCGGGCATCGCGTCCCGTTAGGAAGCGCAGCAGCAGTAACACACACACACACACACACACACACACACACACACACACCGGTGCTGACGCTCCGCTGGCAACTTTCCCAAATTGCCGAACTAAGCTACATGGTTTTCAACAAACTGTACCTCGTCCCTTTAAAATGGTACTAACATAATTATGCATTTCGGGCAGTTTGCAAACTGGTTTCCCGTTAATTGTTTGTCGGACGGAACTGAAATGAAGTGAAGGAATCTATTCACCTTGCATGCAGCTTTGGTGTAATCAAAATCCCGCGTTGACGAGGGAACGGTTTGTCTTCTTTTGCGTCTTTATTTCACTGTTTGCGGAGAAGCAGAAGCCCACGTCTCCAGCTTCATTTTGCGTCTCCCTTCATCGCAAAAGGCTCCACTCGCATGGCCAAAGCGTATCCCCTATGGACCCTACGCATTATTGGAGCCACGTTTTTCCATTCAGTCCTAGACAGCCGTCTTCCCGTCCCTGCATTAACCTCTCACGACTCAAATGTTGGTGATTTTAGAGAGCATTTGCCTCCTGTTCCCAACGCCACCAGGCTCTGAACAGGCGCAGCAAATAGTGAATTGTGTAAAAGCACCTATGACAGCGCTTGTGCGCGCAGTCCAAGTGCTACAACAGTTTCTGCAACAACATGTGCAGCCAGCTGATCATCCCCATTTAGACTGACAACAAAGTTGAACCCAGGATGCAATGCTTGCACACAAGGGGCCTCCATAATATGCAAACAATCTAGGTAATGGTTGTGTTTCTTGTAATGTAGGAGAGAAGGTTTTACCATGTATTTATTCAGACCTTGTCCTCTAAGTGATTCTAAAAGGGAAAAGCGTAGAAGGTGAGAAGCCCAGTGACCAAACAATTGGATGGAAATGTTTGATTTTCCATCCACCTTGCCATAACAGATTACATTCCCTAAGTCTGGTCTTTTGAAGAAATCACATTACATAGGATATTAAAGACAGGTCAAACTAAGAATGTTTTTTTAAGACCTACCAACATATCATCATTAGATTCTTTGAAAGCGTCTATCAGACTCTAATACCTGCCTTTATAAATGGGGATAGGTGTTCGCATAGAGCCCCTCTTCCACCCCACCTCAACTATTCATCTCTCTCTCTCATCTGATCTCTTTTAAACACAGCCAAACCTACCTCTGGCTTGCCAGGCTGCCCATATGTGGAGTATTAATTCTCTAAAACTGCTCCCCACCCCCATCCTTTCCCCTGCTATCCAGTACATCAAACAACTCTTGATGGGAAAAAAGGCACCTTGTGCTGGAGAAGCAGTGGTGTTAACAATCTGGGTACAGCACACCAGAGCTGGCCAGACAGCCACGTGGCTTTCAGAAAGAAGTTCCTTTTCCTACCCGAGTGTAACTTCGGGTGAAGAAGTGCATGTGTTATATGGGGCACAGAAGACTAGTGTTGAATCAAATCATTGTGTTGGTGATGCGCCATGGACAATTCTTTTTGGTCTAGGACTAGGGTTAATCCATGTTTAGACCAAGATCGGTCAGTCTATGAAACTGTGAAAATGTTTTGAAAAGTTTGGAATATTTTTTTTTTTATTGATGACTTATCAATATTAAAGAGATGTTGGATATAGTACTGTATATGAAAGGATTAATACCTGTGGCTATTGTAGTTATGTATTGTGTGTTGTTTGATCTGTAATCTGGAAAGCAGAGAGAAGGAGGGGCTGAGGAGCTGAAAGTGATGAGTGAGGGGGCAGCTTGTGTTTTGTTCTGTGAAAAACCTGGTGCAAGAGATGGGTGCAAAGTCTGTACATGGATGATGTATATAAAAGGCAGGAAAAATCAGAGCCCCCGTGTCCTGCAAAGGATCTCACTTATCAGTTCTGACGAATCCATTATCCAGCTCAACCTCTTGCTAAACACACACTTTACCATTGACTTTTTAGGCAAACATTTTCCATCATGATTGTTAAATCATATTTCCACGATTCATCTATCCATAATACTGACCCGTAAGATAAATCTTCAGCCTAACCTCTATCATGACCTTACTCCTGACCTGGTCACTGCTAAAATAAGCTAAAATAAGCTAAAATGTATGTCCCTCTACGTTGTTTCTTCCACAGCAAAATTACCTAATGTTCAGACAAAGTGTTGGAAGTAAGTAAGGAAATATAACATACAAGATATTTTAGATTTAATCATTAGTGCAGCAATTGATCAGTATTGAACCGGCATGTTAGTAGCACACAATTATTCTTTCATATAAGCAAAACTCTGCATGTGTACCTGGCATGGTGCTTTCTCCAATCGGATACAAACATTTCTCAGAATATGACACACATTTTACAAAACTATAAACACAAATCCCATTATCATATATCCTGTTCCCAAAACCTTCAATGAAGAAGAAAAAACTCACTTTTCACTGAAACACACACACACAAACTCAAAACCAAATTATCCAGATGAAATCACAGACACACAGGACATATATGTGCACACACAGGCAACACAAAACACAAACTGTGATCACCCACACAACAAAATAACTGATCCAGTACTACAAAGAAGGAACATTATTACTTTAGGTGATGTGTACATAAAAAAATTCATTATCTCATTCATTATCTTGTTGATCACCTGGATACTGTATGCCCTCAAAATTGCATCTACATCACAACTAATGTGTTGCCTGGTCAAATGGGGGAAGTAGCGCCTATAATGACAGGTCCATCCTTGACTCTTGACTGAGTATCACAGGTGCATTGTGCACAGGTGCACAGGTGCATTGTCTTAAAAAAACTCAATTATTCATGTGGGTTCCAGTTGTATAACTTCTATTGGCGAGCTGAAAAACGTTCCCTAGTTGGATTGAGGAACAGCACATATGGTGGAAGCAACATTATTTGGATGTGTGGATGGTTAGTGAAACATTCTGGATGTTATAAGGACAGTGGAAGTGGACATTATCCAATTCGACAATAAAGGTAGTGTTATCTGGAGCTCTATAATAGACATTAAACTTTTTGGTTCTTTGTGAATCTGCTGCCCCTCAGTGGCGAAATATTGTCAGTGGTTAGCACTCAAAGGCCCTATGTTATAGCACACAGATACAGTAATTTATCTATTACATAATGAAAAAATAAAAATACCCAGTTCCTCAGCTTCAACAAAATCTCACTAAAGGGTGACATGAAAACTACATCAGTTAGTTGAAAAACATCCATTCAACAGTTTTCTTGAGATTAGCCTTATAAACTAATACAAGGTTTTGAAAAGATTTTTCATGACTGCTTACACACTGTTATTGTACACCAACACAGATCTCAGTATGTGAAACTCCTTATAAAATAATTTTACCTTGTGTCACGGTATGCCCCGACAACATAGACAATACCACCCCTCATCGCCAGAGGTCGCGATCTCCAGAATACTAGCACTTCCGGTTCATCGGTTCACGCAGACATTTCCGGGACATGTCTACACACAAAATATATAAATACACACATACGTCACAGGACAAGTTGCGAAGTTTGCCGATCCTCATGAGAGACATTACTGAGCGTTTTCCGATTGGATTATCTGGTTTTGAACTCTGCCTGTTGTACGGACTATGTCTTTGGTTTTCCCCTTCGGATTATTCTGCCTGTGTGTTGGTTTTTATGGTTACTGACCCATACGCCTGTAATATGATGACGAGTTGGATTTTCCCTGTTTGTGGTAATAAAGAGTTCTGCACTTGGATCCGTAACGTGTTCCGTTTGATCATACATGACACCTGGGTTCATTCTTATTCCAAACTCCTTAAACACTTTATAAAACACACAAAACACACACTGCTCCACTAAGCACACAATTTAATTAATTCCCATGCCATATTTTGGGAATACTAAGACAGAAAATGCATACAATAAAGAGCTTTTCCCTACACTTCTTTATCAAATGTAAAAAAAAAAAGTAAAAAAGCTATTTTCTATAAACCATATGATCCAAAGAGGCATAGATATTTAAGAAAGTATTATGCATTTATTATTTATGCCACACAATAATTCACACCTGCCAGCAAAGGTTCAGCCAAAGAGCTTCCAAATAGGACAAGAATACACACATGAATAATTGTATCATGAACAACATGAATAACTGAATTCTGAATAACTGAAACTGAGGGAGGAGGAGAGTGTAGAGGAGGAGGAGGAGAGTGTAGAGGAGGAGGAGGAGGAAGGCCTTGATCGAGTTGACATACAGTCTCAAATGAAATTCAAGCAACACTTGTTGACCATCATGAGAGAGGCCAAATATTTTTTTCATCATTGTTTGTCTTGAGAGAATATCTAATGCGGTTTTCTTTGGCCAATCAGAAATCAGAGGGCATTCTGTGTTTATTCTTAATGTTACTTGTCATTCATTCATTCATTCATTCATTCATTCATTTGTTCATTTGTTCATTCATTCTTTCATTCATTCAGTGCAATGAAAGTGTGGTATATATTTTGTAGTCACTTACAGTTTTTGTTGTCACTTGTAAACACTTGTTTGGCATTTTGATGTAAATATTTTATGTGTTCATATATGAAGATTTGCAGAATGTGTGTATAGTGACAAATGTGTTGGGGGCATTCTGAGAGCAGAGATGCTTATTCCTGAAATGTGTGTAAGCAGATGAGAAAAAGTGTATCTGCACCTAAAATTGTCACAGCCTCTGGGATGTAAGAGGCAGAAAAAGAAGCGCAGGAATCTCTCTCTCTCTTTCTCTTTCTTTCTCTCTCTCTCTCTCTCTCTCTCTCTCTCTCTCTCTCTCACTGAGTTCCTGCTGTTCCTCTTCACAGCGGATACAGTTACCACTCGAGAAGAAATGTGTGAAAGCGTGTGTATGCTGCTGGCGCTCCAATTGGACCCAGGCTTGTGATTTCTTCCATGCCTCCAGCCCTTAAGTGATGTGTCACTGTACCTGTACCCTATTAAAAAGCAGCCTATTGGATTTCCCCTCATTATAATAACACCACAAGATGAAGCTTCCAAACCTGAGGTCAACTGTCATGGCCAGACCTGACCACACGAGCACTACCACCCCACACCACCAGAGGTCACCCTCACCCGAGTTTTGACACTTCCTGGTCACATGCGC
>JAOUQW010029177.1:0-10015 GCA_028565825.1 Olivaichthys viedmensis | reverse complement strand
TGTGTGTGTGTGTGTGTGTGTGTACCTCTGGTGGACAGTGCCAATGAGCTCTCTCTGGGCCGTGTAGGCCTTCATTTCCATCAGGCAACAGCCCAGGCAGCACATATCTGCCCTAAGTGGCCTTTCAAATAGAAAGACATGCTGGCGATCCTGGTCAAAACCTCGCAGAGAGCAGGAGCGAGCAGGACCACAGCACTGCATACACACACATGAGCTCTCTGAAAGAGAGAGAACACAAAATATGATAGAATAAATAAATAAAAATAGCTGTAGGTCTTATTTTAAGGTCTGGCGTTGTCTGAGAAAGAGTGAGGAACATGGTGAGTTTCTATCCAAATGTTTCACAAAAAGATTATTTGAAAAAAAAAATTTTTTCAATTTCTATTATTATTAACTATTATGCAAATATTCTGAATAGGGCTTAGAAAATTACATGGAGAGAGTGCAGCATCCCTTTGCTACCACAATTTTATTTGAAAAATCTGTTTTAAAAAAACATTGCGTTTTCTCATACGTTTTCTCTTTATCAATTCACCAACATTTCTACCTCAGCCAAGGTAGAAGTATATCCAGTATATTTTGCCATTTAAAAAAAATTGCATTTACATCCATGTTTTCTTATGCAAAAATTCTTAATTCTCAAAGGCCTGGTAAAAAACCTTACAATACATACAGGGTTAAATGTGTTTTGTACTGAAAAGATTTTTCCAGGCCAGGGAACACCAAGAGACTTCTATTCATTGCATAACATTCAGTACTAACTATCATTTATTACCAATTATTATTGAATATCCTTAATATAACAGTGAATGGGAATGCATTGTTTTTTTTTGTACCTTCCACAGCCAAGAACAGCTGCTCCCTGGTCTCCGTGGCAATGCTGTACATCCTGCGGGAAATGCACTGGGGCCCTGAGACACAATGTGAGAGTTTGAGCAAGGACTTAAGTATCTGTGGAAACGAATGCATCCTTCAAAGCAACCTTGCATTACATTTATCGTCTGTTTTTGTTACTTTTTTTTTGTATAGTACAGTCCAAAAGTCTACTACCACAATTTATTTCATTATTTTGTCAGCAACATAATACAAACTTTTATGCAGTTAACACTTTTTATTGAAGAATAGGATTTATTTTTAAGTTGTCTAAGAAATACTTGTATGACATTTTTTTTAAATTGCCTTTTCTGTGCACACAAGATTAGCTTATTCCCCCCCCCAAATTCCGTAATACCATATCTTTTATTCAAACAATAAAAAATGGTTAAAAAAATATATATTTTTTTAAACCAAAAACTTTTTTTTCACTTACATAAGTAAAAATTACTTTAAACAAAATATAATAACAAATAACATATAACAAAATATAATTTCACAAAATTTCATTAGTTTTTGATAAATAAAACAGGTTTTTGTTAGCGGACTCAGACTGTTAGACTCTACTGTGAGGTAAGGTAAGCCCCATAGACAGAATATTTTAAGCCTTTCTCCAGAAAATTACTCTCCATTGCTCCTTGATGGAAAGATATTTGCATAACAGTAGGAACCATTTCCCATTATAGGTTATGGGGAATAATTTATATACTGTACATATGGGGAAAATAAAATAATTACATTTTGTTTCCAGGTTTGGCCCACACCTCTTACCCTGAAGCTCAGGTATAGCAGTGATGTGCAGTTGGTTGACTGTTCTCAGAGCATTCAGACCTGCCGGTAACATTTCTGTGATCCACTGCTCTTCTTTATCCCTATTTTCTGTCTCCACACCTGTAGCCTGGGAAGTGAGTGCTAGATCCCCTGGGAAGGGACCTTGTCTTTCTGCAGGAGTGGTTGTGAGGTCCTGAGGGTCTGTGGAGGATTGCCACCTCCTGTGGGAAGATCTGAAGAGCATCTCGATGTGCTTTTCTCTCTCCAGACCAAATGGTAGAGGCTGGGCTGTCACAGTGGACATAACCTGAGTGTGTGTGTGTGTGTGTGTGTGAGAGAGAGAGAGAGAGAGAGAGAGAGAGAGAGAGAGAGAGAGAGAGAGAGAGAGAGAGAGAAAGACTATACATCTCTCTATCCAAACAGCCTCTTGTCATTTTTTTCTTTATTTCTTTCTAACTTTCATTCTTTCATTCGTTACCTGTTTTCCGGACGGGGCGATGAGTGACCTCTGAAGAAACTGGCGCAGTTTGGCATCAGACGGTGCGCCCGAGACGCTGCTGACAGCGAGAGCGAGAGCCAGGAGAGCCAGAGCGCATCGGATCCGCGTGGAGAGCATCTTTAAAAGTCTTGATTTGGTGGAAAAGTGGCTAGAGGAAAAAGAAGCGTCAGTTATTACTGCCGAGTTACTTCTTCTGTCAGTTGCCGCTGGTCTGCCCCCATCCCCGAAACCGATCTTTTAAGCGATCTGTTTGACGTCAGGAGGCGAGGGGGGTTTCCTCCGTGCGCGTGGGAGGGATGGAGAGTGACAAAGTTCACTCCTCTGGAACTGACAAGGACAAATAATCGCTCTTACCTGCATTCGTTTAATCTCGCCTAAAAGGACAGGACTTCTCATACTGATTTCAATAAAAAAAAAAATTCGGGTATGTGCGTGCATGCGTGTGTGTGTGTCTGTGTGTGTGTGTGTGTTATTCAGTGAAGTATGTTAATCTCAAACCATTTTCATGGGTTCCCCTTATTAAAAACGAATTCAAATACCGACACTGTGCTGAAAATAATAGACGTCGTTAAATTTGACCATGAACAAGGTTAAGGGGATTTTTCACATCTTCACCCACGGCGCGTGCTAAACGAGCTACAGCCTAACAATCCAGTGATATGCTTTAGTGGATTGCGCAGACCTGCTTGTATTAATACATGTAGGATATTAATTATATTGATTAATTGGTTATATTGCCGCAAGTGTGAAGTACAAATCCTATTTGGATAACCCTATTGGCAGATCACATTTTCACCTTGCCTTGTGCAGTGGCAGATGTGCGGAGGACTGGCTATTATATTAATTATAATTAATATATTTTTTTCAAAGAGATATATAATTAACATGCTAATGCTAACGTTAGAGTTTGTGAGTGGGAGTTTGTTTACGCAGTAAAAACTGTTATTTGTACTCTTTGAGACGAAAGCTGATGGAAGCCCAACCGCCTACGGTCACGCACACTCGCGGGCTGCTATTCTGTTCAGATGCCGAAGGACTTGCAAGATGGAAGGTCTGCCGTGTTGATGATCAAAACCCGCAGATAAAACGGGGAAAGGCATGAGGTAGAAAAAGCAGAACTGAACCGCAATTTACAGTTGTAAGAAAAAAAGTTAACCCTTTGGAATTATTTAGATTTCTGCATGACTGGCATGTTTTTTTTTTTTTTTACAATTGCAAACAAGCCTTTTCCAGTACAGATTTTTTTCACACAGTTAGCACAACAGCGCTGTGTGTGGACCAAACTGTAAATACGTTTTCATTGCTTTGACACAAAATGCATTCTGTTAACACAGTTCGTTTTTTTTTTTTTTTTTTTTTTATAAAAAATAAATAAATAAATAATTTCCCACTCGAACTCTACCATCAACAAAACAATATATTTGTACAGCACAATTTGCAAATGTTTACAGTTTCAAAACCGACTGCACTCAAGTTCAAAACCAAACGAATAACAGTTAGTAAATCAAATACATAGCACTTGGTTAAGTAACAAATACTATATTGAATTACAGACAAAACCCTAAAAACTATAATAGTTATAGAGACAAAAAGAAAATGGCAACAGTGAATGTTCTGGGCTAACATGACTGTGTGTGCAGCCGTATCAAACAATTTGTTGCTATAACATGAATCCTGAATTGGGCCTAATTTCATTTTTTTAATTCAACAGGCCAAACATGCAGACATTGGCATGGGAAAACAAGGCATTTCACCGTCTTCCTTAAGTTACACATTGATTTGCAGTCCATCCAAAACAGGGTCACTTTTCCTCCTACCTTATTCACCATTACTTATTCCTTAACAACATAGAAGAGATAAGTTTATGTTATCAGAAAAATAAATATAAAAAACCTGATAATATAGAATAAACCCGAATATAAAATGAAAACCTGAGAATATTGAGTGAAGCCTGAATATATAAAATGAATGCTTGAGAATATTGAAGGAAACCAGAGGGCCACGCTGGCACTATCTTGCGTTTCCGCAGTGTTTGTATACGTTAATGATCTAACTTTACTTAATGTGCATTTTCAGAATGAATGGCCTAAAATAATACTAGCGCAAACCCAACTCTGTCTTGCTCTACCGATTGTAACAGTGCAGGCGAGGTGGATGCATGCGCAGGCTGTTAGGGAGAAGGCAGGTGTCCGAAAGAAGCAGGGGGGTTGGCAATCTCTGAGTCGGGGGACAGGCGTTGGGTGTGGCGAGGTTCGAACAGGGTTTCTGAGGCTTAGGCAGGTGCGGTAGTCGATAAATCCAATCCAGAGTCAATCACAGGGAGGTAGTCAGAGAAACGCTTGGTATGTCGCAAGCATGGCAAGCAATACTGAGCACTGAGGTTTGTATGTCTGGGGTTTATGAAAGGGAGACTGGATTGTGTACAGGTGCTTGTGTTTGAGCAAAAATATGGAACAGGTGCGGCGGCTCAGAAGCTCGGCAAATTTGAACGCGGAAGCACTCTCGCGGAGCTGTGCGTGGAATTCTGGGAGTTATGGTCCAGGGCTGCCGCCGTGTGTGACACCGATTAAGAACTTTATTCTATGTTTCATCTTGGTTCCTCTCCTGTTAACAGCAATACAGCAATAAACATGCTTCCCAGCACACATATACCTATGGCTCATGTCTACAATCTGCGTCATTTCATCCAAAGAGGACCAAGACAGATGAGGTAAGAATGGGGAAAAGGTAGTTTATTGGTGAAAACGTTGTGTAGCTAATCGGGTCATTACCAAGTAATTAGCTAGCTTAATAGCTAAGTTACCATTGCGAGCAGGAATGAGCTGGTATCCGATATCTAGGTTATCATTTTTTCATTCAATATACTTATGTTTTCATTTTATATATTCGGGTTTCATTCAATATTGTAGCGTTGCGGCGCCCGTGCAGTGTGCATTTGCATACCCATGAGACCCTGTGGCCACTTGCTATTTGTGTAGAAAAATTCCCTGTTCTGTTGGAATGAGTGTTTGGTGCAAAGGGGGGAATTGTGGGATTTGTTCTCCGTGCTGGCATGTGTTGAGCCAGAACATTATATGTTTCCACCATTGGCAGAAGTGGGCTTTATTAACCCCCGCTGGCTTTCCCAATGCTAGTTCAGTTCTCTAACTTACCAGAACGTGTGTTTGCCAAATAAAGAGCAATTTCCTGATTTTAAAATGCTTCCTGCTCATGCCTCATCACACTGGTGTCAGAATTGGCATGGAACAAGCCATCTGGAGGAGATCGAGCAACTCCTGAGAGTGAGGGACCCGGCAGTGACTGGCAAGAGAAGGAAAGGATGACAAAGTCGGCGGGAAACAGAGAGCGGCAGCGAGGCTCCACGGAATCTGGGCACCAAGCGTTACGCCTGACCAGCTCTTCACGATGGGGCTAGCCAGCCACATTGCTGGCGAGGGAAAGCACTAGAACTTAAGTCAATGATACGTATCAAATACTGAATGTTGTATGTATTGTGTAACAGGTGGGTGACGTTGACCGTGCATGTCTGATTAAGGAGTTTTGTCTGTTTCTCTGTTACAGCTAATAAATAAATATATATTACATAGCTAATCATAGTTCACTGGGTAAAAAGTTAACTAATTATCTATCTAACTAACTCAATCAATCAATCAATCAAATATTTAATTACTTAAACTTGAGCATTGTAATTTTTAAAGAAATAGATAGATAAAGGAGGGACAACATACAGCACTGATGAATTGTACTGGGAAGAATTGGATGTATACCTTGAACTGAACACACACACAAACACAACCATAATTCCATCTCTTCTGGTCAGTTTGGCAGTGATTGAAATGTTTTAATTAAAGTTGTTAATGAAAGAATTGAGGAACTGAGTCTTTGTGCTGTTAAAGCCCCTAACTGGAGGCCCACAACACACATTCTCCACTGCAGTGATTTGATGAGTTATGAATTGAAGTGGGTTCTCGTTTTAATGAGAAAAGAGATTGAAGTTGGAATCGAGCGACTAGACTCTGATTGGAGCTTGCTGAAGTCAGAGAGCAGGGTGGGAAATATTAACGTATGTGAAAAGGGCTCACTAAATATCCACTAAAAATTGTAATTATTCTTTCATGCAGTGCAGGGAGATAATCATTTTAAAGACTAATTTTGTTCTTATACAGTTTATAGTACATTGTCTTGGAAGCTAAAATGTCTCATATTTTCACATTTTTAATAGATCCTTTTTTAACCACAAAAACACAATGTATCCAAAATGTCTTGAAACAAAATTCCCCCTGCTTTTTCCACAAATGCTTACACGTTTTATTGCACAATGGCACATGTTTCTAAATAACCGAAGCTTATCTGTATTTTATACAGGTGTTCACACTTATCTTCTTGCACACTGTTTGCAGAACACTTCACACACACTGCTCCACCTCGTACACAAAGGATCATGGTATGACTCTCAGGCCATATTTTGGGAACACTAAGACATAAAATGCACACATTTGGAAATCAGTAAAAGATCATTGACCTTAGTCAGGAAAAATACGGCAAAATTATTCTCTGCACTTCTGTATAATTTTCTATAGAATAATTAAAACGTCATTTTCTTTAAACAATATGAGGCAAAAAGGCAGAGATAGATCTAAGTGTTTAAGAAAGTGTGATACATGGATTATTAGTTTATGATGAAAAAGAATCACAGAATAATTTATTGTATTAAATGGCTAAACAAAGCCAGCCAAAGTAATTCCAAACATGCACATATGAATAAAACCAGTAATGAAAGCCTGCTGTACAATGGAGAAGGTTGGAGGAAACAGAGGGAGAGGAATAAATAACTATAGATATTTAGCTAGGGGATGAAGAAGAGAAGGATTGCGCTCTGTCAAGGAGGCAAACAGTCAGAAATTCAAAATTGACCTCACAAAAACAGTATCCATGTTACACCCACACCTGACTACATCTCCCAGAATCCCCCGCTCGCATCCGCGTCACGCAGCGAGGCTGCTGGCTCACTACTGCATTCGCGATCGCCCAGATTCTAAGCACACACACCTGTCCCCTATCAACGGCACCTGTTCCCTATTACACTCCCCTATATCTACCCCAGTTCCCCAACACTCAGTGCTCAGTATTGCTCCGATGTATCGTGACATACAAAGTGTTCTTCTGATTGACTTCCTGTGTTTAACACCGGACCGGATTTCCCAACACCGAGATTGCCTCCTAGCCAGGAGCCTGCACTTGCACCTTCCCTGCCAGCAGTCTGACAGAATACTGAGCCTCACCGTGGATGCAGCAGGCCCTGCCACGTTCACTCAGGCAGTGGCTCAGCTGCAACAGCAGCACCAACAGCAGCAACAGCAAATGCAACAGCAGCTCGGCGCTGTCGCCACCGCGCTTCCCAGCTCACCGTAATGCAGCCGCAACCGGCTCCGCAGTCGCAGCCCGAGCCACAGCCACAGCCCCCTCCAGCCGTTGTGCCTCCCAGCCTGCCATCGTGGCTGCTTGTGGGGCAGCCCAAAAAATCAGATCTCGACATGTTCCAGGGCTTTTTCTTGCAATGTTCCCTCTACCTCCACGGGAGGGGACTCAGTGACAATGACCAAGTGGCACAGGTGATCGCGCTGCTTACAGGCAAAGCGCTGAAGTGGGCCACCGGAGGGCAAGGTCTCGTCTCCGACTTCATCGGCCCGTTTTCAAACTGTGTTTGATCACCCCGCAGAAGGGCAGTAGGCCGGAGAACGCCTCCTCACACTCAAACAGGGCTGCGACAGAGTACGCCGTGGAGATCCAGAACATTTCCGTGGGCAGCGGGTGGAAGGTAGCGGCATAGCTCACTGCCTTCAGAAAAGGGCAGCAGCCACTCCATCCTGGACACCCTGATTGACATGACCATTCGCCTGGACAAACTACTCCAGGAACGAAGGGATCCCCGTCAGTCCCACGAGCCACTCGCCTTGCCTGCCCGAGACACCCCAGAGCCTATGCAGGTTGGGAGTGCACGCCTCCGTGACACTGACCAAATGCGTCACCATGCACTCTGGCTCTGTTTTTACTGTGGCAGATCAGGTCACGCCATAGCGCTATGCCCGACCTCTCAGCCCAAGGATCACACCAGCCTCGTGTCCCCACCCCATGAGGGATCTGACCAGTCCGTCCCGTTGAGTGCCCCATTTACCATCTCACCTAGCCCCTTTGTGCTCCGACACCGGAGCCGCGAGCAACTTTGTGGACCAAAAGCTGGCCACAAAAATAGGACTGAAACATCAGCACCTTGTCATGCCTCTCTAGGTGCAGGCCCTGGATGGGCAGCCCATGGGGAAGGGCAAAATCACCCATAGAACCAAGCCCTTGGTGCTAGAGACCAGTGCGCTCCACAGGGAGAAAATCTCCCTGCTCATCACCACGTCACCCAGATATCCCATAGTGCTCGGACTCCCGTGGTTGCAACAGCATGATCCCTGCATCTTCTGGGCCACCAAAGAGATCCTAGCCTGGTCCAAGCACTGTTTCCAGCACTGTCTACCACACCCCTGCATCACTGTCACATCCACATCTGTGGCGTGCCCCGATACCAGTGACACCACAAAAATCCGGGCAGTGTATAGAGAATGTGTGGTGTTCAGCAAGGCCAAGGTCTCCGACTTGCCCTACGACTGTGCCATTAAGCTCCTCTCTGGCCCAGTTCAGTCCAGGCCCTGGATATACCCCCCTTTCAGTCACAGAGAGCAAGGCAATGGAGGAGTATGTGGCGGAAGTCCTAAAACAAGGCTACATTCGCCCATCAAAATCGCCCACCCCTGCTTCGTCCAGATTTTTCTTCGTTCTGAAGAAGGGAGGCAGGCTTTGGCCCTGCGTTGACTATTGGGGACTCAACCAGGTGACAATAAAGTACCAGTGCCCACTACCCCTCGTCCCCTCTGCTCTCGAGCAGCTCCGTCAGGCAAAGGCATTCACCAAACTTGACCTGCGCAGCGCCTACAATCTAGTGTGCATCATGGAGGGTGATGAGTGGAAGACGACCTTTAGCACTACCTCACTTTGAGTATCTTGTCATGGCTTATGGACATTCGAATGTGCCCTCTGTGTTTCAGTCTCTCGTCAATGACGTGCTCCGGGACCTTCTAGGGAAATTTATGATTGCCTACATAGACGATATTCTTATATACTGGAGGAACACGTGGTGCAGGTGAAGCGGGTGGTCCACAGACTGCTGTAGAACAATCTGTCTGTCAAGTTGGAGAAATGTGAATTTGGTGTCCCCAGGGTGGCCTTCCTGGGCTATATCATAAGTGAGGAGGGCATCATGAGGCAGTGGTGGCTCAGTGGTTAGGGCACTGGGCTACTGATCAGAAGGTTGAAAGTTCAAACCTCAGCTCCACCAAGCTCCACCAAGGCCCTTAACCCTCCCTGCTCTAGGGGCGCTGTATCATGGCTGACCCTCCGCTCTGACCCCAGCTTACCGATATGCAAAGAATCAATTTCACTGTACAGTACTTGTATATGTGACAATAAAGGAGCATTCTATTCTATTCTATCATCATGGACAAGGAAAAGCAGGAATTACTGACGATCCGTAAGCATGCAAATACTGCATGCTTACTGGAGATCTCAATGCTGAACACAATTGAGCTTTTATTTGTTTGGCCTGCTTCTCTATTATTATTAGTATCTGCTGTTGAGTAAAGCGCACATAGTGAGGAGTTAATTTTGCACATCAGTATTCAGACTTAAGAACTACTACAGACCTAAGCGGGGCAGAGACAAGGAACTTCATTCATACGTCGTGGATACTCTAATTCATGTGGATGCCCTGGGGACTTGCACTTCCCAGGGGCGGTTTGTGCCTGGGGCTCGGCTTCCTGCTTGGGTGGG
>JAOUQW010029176.1:0-10015 GCA_028565825.1 Olivaichthys viedmensis | reverse complement strand
GATTCTTCAGCATTGCTTTGTTTACTACAGCATGCTGAAATCCCCTTGTTAAAGTCAAAGAGAAAAGTAATTGTTTATTGTCATATTATAAGTGAGGATTGAGACTGCCATTTTTGCATGTGTGAGTAAAAATGGAAGCAGGTCTGTGTGTGAGGGAGAGAGAGGGAAAGATTTAGAGTCATGTGGGATGCTATTAGACACATTATCGAATTTATCCTCCCCCTCGGGAATTCACTGCATAACTAATGCCTAATTTTTGTCATGCACTCTTTAAAATGTCACCGGCCTGCAGTGGCTCTGTGTGCCGTTTGCCTTATTTTCCCCATGTGGCTTTAGCTACACGTACGGCATTATAGACTGGAGAAAAGCAGCGTTGCGAGGCTTTATGTAGTCATTTTGTTTCATGGGGAATTTCAAAATGAGTGTTTTCTGTGTCTTTGATTGACTGACAGGCTAATTAATGCAAAAACACTGATTTTCATATAATCAATATAATTGCAATTCCCCTGTACATTGAATTCCACATATAATTATATCCTCCCACTAGGTGTGTGTGTGTGTGTGTGTGTGTGTGGATTAGCGTTCCTTATCAGAAAATAACTTGCCGCCTCTTCCTTTGAACACACTGACCATACACCCCCCCTAAACACGGTTACCATGGTTACTCGACTGACAGCCAGATCGATGGCTTAAGGAAAAGATTTACTCAGTCTGCATTGGCAAAGTGTGTGTGTGTGTGTGTGTGTGTGTGTGTGTGTGTGTGTGTGTGTGTGTGTACTTAAAAAGCACTTGTCAATCGAGATGTCCTCTTGTTCAGAGTTGTTAAATCAGTCCTGTGGTGGCACTGTGTAATCCCGGATTCAATCAGGCTGCGCCATAATCCGAAAGTCTGCAGAGGGGTTCTCACTTTCCTGCCCGGAGCAGAGACGTTTACAGGACCGTTTTAATTTTCTCTTTTCACGTCAACGCGCTTTGTCGCAGTGACATCATGACGTGTTGGTTTTGCTTGAAATTTTAAAGGAATGGTTAATGTAGCTAACAAGTAATGGAAGTCTACCTCACCGAAAAAAGCTTTGCAGTAAATGTCTGCCCAAATCTTCATATGCTTGCTTTAACCGACATTTAGCTTCATAATCTCTCATTTTTGGAGTTGGAGTATCACGCCTCAGATTCAGACTCTAATCAGAACTAGAGCCTTGATTTTGAGGAATACATTTCCAGAATTATTCTCCGTTGCTGATCTTTAACATACCTCTTAGATCTAAAATAAACCTAAAATGGCGAAGACCAAGTTCCAGACCGAGACTCTGGATTTCTGAGCTGCAGTCTTCATTTCGACAAATGATTCACGCATTTCGAGGAATTAATTACTCAGCAAGTTGTTCCCAAAAGCTTCTTAGCACTTTAATCACAACACTTGAGATGATCTTAAGACCATGCATGCTTCCAGGAAACTCGGCCCAAGCCTGAGTTTAGATCAGGACCAGTGCTGCTCCAAGTGATCTGCTCACTCTTCATTAACCTTGTGTGTTAAGGGCAACTGAAGGTAATGAGCTTTTATGTCCACTCTGGTGTTCTTGACCTTACTGATTAGCTCGTTGTCCTAAGTGTAGATACCTGCTTGTGTGTAAAGTACATCATTACCTGAAATCTAGTGCTTAAGAACCCTCCAGTATTGACTGTTTCCTCTGAGATGCAGTTTTGATTTTTGTACGGCATTCGATTTTTGAGAATTTTCCAGAACTTTGCTCCAGAACCTTGCAGAATTCCCTCAAGATGAAACACCGTTATTCTGTTCTTCTATTAGGGGTGTGAGTCTCTCTTTCTGAGGTGATGCTCATCTCCATAAGTGATCAACAATCCGATGTGTGAATGTACTTCTAAAGCAGTGAATGATAACAGAACCAATGGAACCGAGGGTGTTAACATCCCTGTGCCTTAAGAGCATACGTAGAACCAAGGATGGTGGTCAGGATCAAGTCGTTAATTAACTGAACTCATTAAAGACGGGTTGGTTAATTAACGACCTTATCCTGACCGTCATCCTTGGTTCTGCGTATGCTCTTAAGGCACAGGGATGTTAACACCCTTGGCCCCGTTGGTTCTGTTTTCATTGGCTGTCTTTAGTTTCCGTAGCGGACTCGTTTTTACGTAGCCGGGTTGCTGGCCCCGGTGTACAATCCTCCTCCTTTCTCATCCAGGACTTCTTTGGTTAAGGCCTTATGTGCTCCCTAGCACGAAGAGGATTAAGTAAGTAAGTAATTAAAGACAAGTTAGAATGGGACATGGTCTCACACTCGGCGTCTGTCCACTCCATATGTAGGCTGTGGGTCATTACACTGATGAGTAAAATGAAGGAGATGTTAATCTGAGTCACAGATTACACACAGAGACGCTGGAGAGTGAGGCGCTGGAGAGTGAGGCACTGGAGAGTGAGGTGCGCTGGAGAGTGAGGTGCTGTAGGATTGGGGAGGATTAAAGCAGGGGTTAAAGACACTCAACATGTCTCTCTTCTTTCTGGTCTTAAATCCTAACAACAACAACGCTTCTATTCTATTCCATTTTATCCAATTCTACTGTATTCTATAATAAATTCTATACTATTCTGATGTGTTCTGTTCTATTCTATTCTGATACGTTCTATTCTATTCTGGTGCGTTCTATTCTATTCTGGTGTGTTCTATTCTGATGCATTCTATTCTATTCTGATGCGTTCTATTCTATTCTGATGCATTCTATTCTATTCTATTCTGATGCGTTCTGTTCTATTCTATTCTGATACGTTCTATTCTGGTGGGTTCTATTCTATTCTGATCTGTTCTGTTCTATTCTGATACGTTCTATTCTATTCTGGTGTGTTCTATTCTATTCTGATGTGTTCTGTTCTATTCTATTCTGATGCATTCTATTCTATTCTGATGCGTTCTATTCTATTTTGCCTTTTGCTCTTTTTCTCTCCCTCTTTCTGTTCCTATATTTAGTTCTCTCTCTCTCTCTCTCTCGCTCACTGTTTCCATTTTCCTCTATTCCCCCTGGTCTCTCTACCCGTCTCTCTCTGAGTGTGTGTTTGTGTTTCTCCCTCCTCCTGCTCCTATCGTCTGTTCTGTTGACCTTGTAAAGTTTCTCCTCACATTCCGGCAGCTTCAATAAAAGATCTGCTCGTTGGAGAAACTCTGGTCTCTGTGGAGCCCCAGACTGTAAAATGGGACAAAAAATAAATATCAAAGCCTTTTGAAAACTGAAAGACGTTAAGTCTGTTATTCGGTGGTAGTATCTGACCATTCTTTACATTTTGGCTTATGAATGCTTTTATCTTTTATTATTCAGCCTCAAACTGAATATTTGGAGAAAAAGTGTCTCCAGTAGGTGCGTTTACGATCAATTAAACCAGGAGCCAAGTTCGCGAGCAAGCAATTAAATGTTAGAGAAAGTACAGTAATGATGTCATATGATCGAGTTTGACATTGGGTTGATCAAATAAATGGCTCTCCGTCTTTCTATATTTCTGTTGTTTTTTTTCTTTCTCTATCTCTCTCTCTCTCTCTCTCTCTCTCTCTCTCTCTCTCACTGTCTCTTTCCATCTCTTTTTCTGTCTGTCTCTCCACCTCCATCATTTCAGTTTGAATGGAAAAGTGCCCCCCCCCTTTGGTGTTCCATTTTCCATCCTGGCTGTGTATCCATGGTAACAGGGTGCATCAAAGAAACGGTGTGTATATGTGAGTTATCTCCTGCCTTGCTGTGGGTTTGTGGTAATCTCACTCATGCACTTATCCATCACACACACACACACACACACACACACACACTCTCTTCAGTCTGTGCACCTGTCTGTCTGTCTCATCCTTGTTACCCTTAATTCTGACACCCCAACACTCTGCACAAAACTTGGTGCCCTACACACACACACACACACATCCACACACCCTTGAAATTGAGTGCAAGGTCTACTCTACAAACCCCGGGTGAGTGACGTCCGGTGTGCAATGCGACTGGATAAAAAATGTCTTCTTATTTTAATAATATCTCAGAGGTGTGTGTGGGTGGATGGAGTGTTTTGATCGATTATTAGCCGTGTAGCCACTGTAAGGTGCTTGTCAGAAGCCAGATGAAAGCGAGAGGACAATCTGCTGAGATCTCAGGATTAGCAGGAAAGCCACTGCAGCAGCAGGTCTTTATCTTTCTACGTGCAGCGTTAAGCTCAGACGGGCAATCACTGAGCGGTCGGTCTCCTGGAGGGGCAATTACTTTTGAACACAAACACATTTCCAAGCAGTCGGTATCAACCAGGGTTAAAGTCAAATCCCCTTTACCCCAAATGTAGCTACAACGTTGATGTAGATGGTCATGAAAATCTCTCACCCAAAATACAGGCCCAAATGTTTATATACTTGCTTTGGAATCTTTTAGTAAAATAGCAGCGATAATTCGTATTTACACGTTTAAGTTCCTCACTTTCCACTACAAACTTTGGGAGGCGGGGCCTGGGGGGTCGGGGGTCGCAGTGATTCCAAACTGCACTGAGGTAAAAAGTGATAACAACTCTAGCTGTGTGTGTGGTAGAGTTTTCGGTGATGGTTCTTTTCTGTCTGAGCCGTTTTCTCCATCAGACAGGTTAATTATTCCTCTGTGTGAACCGAGGCTCTCGTCATTAGCGGTGGAGCGTTCCTTCCAATCTCTTAGTGATTGGCAACAAATGATAATCAGACAGAAAGAGCTCTTGAGTGCACTTTTGAGGTGAGCAATAATCTGTGTGTGTGTGTGTGTGCGCGCAGAACTCGCCTTCACTGCAGCCAGAGAGACGGTGCAGGTGAACACACACCTTCCTTCAGGATCACTAGTATACGAGCATTAGGCTTCTCTCTCTGATACAGCCATGCTGATATATGATGTGCAATATCATGTAATACGTATTGATTGTACATTTGTACTCTGGTGGTCTGTGACCTTTGTCAGCTATTATGAATAGTCTTGGATGATGTAAATGAGTAACAGTAAACATACAGATGGGTGACAAATTTAAGGGAAAACCCATCATGAAGTGTGTTATTAATATGTTTGGGCCACCACGAGCCTCCAGAACAGCTTCAATGCTCCTTGGCGTAGATTCTACAAGTCTCTGGAACTGTACTGGAGGAACTGGTGGAGAGCCGTTCTTCCTAAAGATGTTCTCTCAGTTGGTGTTTTGATGATGGTGGTGGAGAGCCGCTCCAAAATCTCCCACAGGTGTTCAATTGGGTTGAGAATTTGCAGACTGTGAAGGCCAGAGCGTATGATTTACATCATTTACATCCTCATCAAACCGTTCAGTGACACCTTGTGACCTGTGGATGATCTCGTTTATTCAGGGTTTTCCTTTCATTTGTTACCCGTCTGTATATTACAAATGAAATAAACCACTGAACAATCCAATGATGGAACAAATAACGTCCTCTAAAGGAACAGTTATTGAGTAGCATGGGTGTACAACTCGCAAAAAATGTTTCCTATTCTAAGTGAATTAAACCAACAAATAATAGAAATAGTAATACTCGTCTTACGCTCCTATGAAAAGTATCCTTCCTCACCCCGAATAAATTTAGTTTCCTTTAAATAAAATTGGTCTTATTACAGAATATTTAAAATATATTGAAAATATATATAATAATAAAGTTTCCTTGAAAAAATGCTTACATTGTAGGAAGTTCTGCATAATAATTCCTGTATTGGCATTAAATGTAAGTTTATATCTACAATTGTACCCAGGTATTCTTATTGTTTAACAGCCTCAATGTTCTTGTCTCAGTTTTCCATTGTCTTTTATTACGTTTAACTGCAAATAAGACGTAACACCACTCATCAAATTCGTTAAGAACTGGAGCATCATCTAATGCAGGATCTGTAAGCAATGATATCAACACCATCATTAGAAACTCGACTAAATAATGATTGAAATAAGTGGAATGGTGACTGGAATGATTTGGAGATGCAACTGCTGTAAGGTTTGCAATATTCCTGCTTATCTCTGGAGCACTATGTGGACTATATTCAGCATTGAGATGTGAACGCTCAGCCCCGGGGCGAAAGCTTTATCCAGGGTTAACTAACGCTAAGCCGCACTCGAGCCATCATGAGCCCTGAGGGCTAAACAGGAGCGGTGGTCTTCTTGAGTGGAAGAGCAAAGTGAGAAAGCCTGGTGCTCCATAACACGACTGCTCATATCAATGATTCACTTCTCGTCCTTCTGAAGTGATGCACCAATGATGAGATCCTCAGTGGGATTCCTTTGCCTCAGAGTGTCCTTATTTCTTCCCCTTGTTCTTCTTCTGGTCAGACCATGTTAGATTTGGGACGGAGCCAAGCTGTATTGTATCATCCAAGGTCTCATTCAAAGGCAAAGATCTCACTGTGTTAGTGGCAGTCGTCCTGTATGCTGATCTGAGTTTCTTGCAGGGAGCTGAGCACATAAAAGGCTTTTTTTTGCTTCACATGCAAAATCCTTCAGGTTTGATTTGTATAAAAATTTCTGAAAACTCCAATATCAGTATTTCAAAATCATCCCTCTCCTTAATGATCTTATCAGATACGATAATCTTAGCGCAGTAGTACTAAAAACGTACATAATGTCCCTTTTAGCCCACATGTAGTCGCACAGCCAAGACATGTCTGGTGTCCAAAGTGGCTTCTTGAGCTATATGCAGCTATTAAGTAAGGGAAGCTTATAGCCACCAGTTTAGCACTGTAAATGCATGTGCATGTGTTGTTCAGTGTCTCTAACAGACTTGCTGATGTGTCATATTGACGCTGTATGACACACTGTTATCTATAAACATGGACAAAAGGATCACACGGAGTTAAAAATCTTGAACCAAACCACTTTCTTCCTCAGCACAGTTTGGTGTTGCTCCGCGTCAGCATCAGACTCGGGCAGGAGGCGTGGCCTAAAGTCTGAAGGCGGAATTGTACGTTAGAAGTGATTCGGATAATAATATAGTTCCAGTTTAATTTGTGTAATTCATTTTTATTCTGCTATTTTATGCAACTGTTTATGTGAGAATGAGATTTTTTAAGCTCAGATCAGCTCCTTATTAGTTCTCGGGGAAAGGAAGATGAGTGACGCTTATTAAACACACTCAGTTTCGGAACGACAGCTTGATGTGCCTTTGATCCATTTGCACGGGATTACATGTTATAATGGCTGCGCTATTGTTCCTCTCTTCCAGCGGTTAGTTTATCAGAGAGTGGTCTTGGCTGAAGCTGCCCCCTTTTAACTCTAGTCGAACAAGCGCCTGCCAGGTCTCGGTTATTATTGAGCCATGGGTTTCGCGCTGATTGTTGCATGAACAGAAACGTGCTGGTAAAATAGAGCGAGGATGAGCAGAATTCCTATGGTGAGGAATATCAGATGGCCAAGAGATACTCCGAGACAAGCAAGGCAGGAAATTGATTGTGTGTGTGCGCGCATTAGCAACTAAGCTTTGTTATTGAATTACTACTAATGTCTAGGCATGGGGTTAGAGAACCTTTTAAAAAAATCTAATGTACACGATGTCCCTTTTACCCCAAATGTAGTCGATCAGCCAAGCCATGTTCGGTGTCTGAAGTTTGCTTCTTTAGTTTTGTAATAGAAACTTATAGCTTCCAGTTTAGCATTGATCAAATTGTGACGTCCTTTTGTCCATGTTTATAGATAACAGAAAGCACGTTAGTGAGTCTGTTAGAGACCCTGAACAACTCCACAAAGCCCATTGATATCAGCTTCCTCTATTTTATATCAATATTAGCCCCTGGTGCAAAATCACCAAATTTCAGACACCAAACGTGTCCTGGTTGACCGACTGCATTTGGGGTAAATGGGAGAAAACTGTATATATATTTTTTGACTGTTGCTTTAACATTATCCTCCCCAGATATTAGAGGATTTCAGGGCAAATTCAGTTGAGTTTAGGCTCATAAGGGTCAGTTATGACAATGGCAAGTGTTGTGTGGCATCTGATGCGCCGAGTTGTGATGTTCTGGCAGCCACATTCATCTGCGTCATTCCTGGTGATATGTGGGCCAGCGCTGGGCCATTACTTATTTGCTATCAGGGTTGGCTTTTAACCTAGTCTTAAACCTGCCCATGTCCCTGGTTCTAAGCCTCAAGTATGCTTAACTAGGAGTATTTCTTTTTTTTTAGATCAGGGACGTTGTGCCCATAAAGTGGAACCCACTGAGTAACTACTGTGTGAAGGAAACTGAAATGCTCTCTGGGACTGTTCTAGGAGCTGCCAAATAGTTATTATTTATGGTGAAGTTGGTGAGAGGTGGTCTGTCTCATGGTCTGATTGTGAAAACAGTTGAGCTCAGTGTTGTGAAAGACAGACACTGATGCAACAGACTATGGTTGAATATAATGAATAGCTCGTAAGGGGGATATTGAGGACGAAACTTTTGGCCAAACTGTTCCTTTAAAGGGTCGTTCCATAAATTTGCATTTACACTGTGTCATTGCAATATGCTGTATTATTGTGACACTGAAATGGG
This sequence comes from Olivaichthys viedmensis, assembly GCA_028565825.1. Classification (NCBI taxonomy): domain Eukaryota; kingdom Metazoa; phylum Chordata; class Actinopteri; order Siluriformes; family Diplomystidae; genus Olivaichthys; species Olivaichthys viedmensis. The sequence continues at coordinate 1,513 of JAOUQW010029176.1, read as the reverse complement.
TTAAAGGTGTGTGTGTGTGTGTGTGTGTGTGTGTGTGTGTGTGTGTGTGTGTGTGTGTGTGTGTGTGTGTGTGTGTGTGTGTGTTTGTGTGTGTGTGTGAGTGAGTGAGTGAGTGAGTGAATTTCTCAGTGCATGCAGTGTTATTTCCATTGGCACTCGTGAATAGATGTTCCCTTTCTTCTTGTTTATGGCTTTGTTTTGCCTTGGGCATGTACTGTTTCTAATCAGCCTAAGATAAAGAGCTTAGTCTCCCTTTAGCATGCAGGGTATTGCATTAGGGGCTTCTGTTAAGTACCCACACACACTGAGACTCAGGAAGCCCCTCCTAGCCTCGTTTCCGGAGCTCTGTTTCCGTCCTGCCGGTGATGATGATGATGAGCGTGACGATGCCTGAGCTCTGTTGGTTATCAGACGGCGGTGGATCAAGTGCCCCCTTCGCTCTGATTACCCCTTTGCTTGGCACACGGACGTGGCCCCTAATCCTCATCGAGAGCTCTCTGCAGGGACCTCGCTGCTTCTCTCCATTCCTCTCTGCACACACTCATCTGTCGCTCTGCCCGTGAATAAATTCTCATTCACAAAAGGACCCCAGCTGCAATTGCCTGGTTGGGGGTTGTCATGGAGACGGGACCAGGTAGCACTGGACCAATTGAGTGGAATTGAGTGGAAATACACACACACACACACACACACCCTCACACACTGATGGCAGGAATTTTACACGTTTACAAATAATTTTAAAACTTAACGAATGAACTTTTCAGTGAATTAAACTTTATTAGATGGTTTGGATGTTTGAGGTAAAAAGCTATCTGTTTTTCACCAAGCCTCTCTTATACTGTCTGCAACACACACACACACACACACACACACACCATCTCACACTCTATTTTTCCCCTTTTTATATGTAGCCAAGTGGTGTATCTAATGCACTAAGTCCACTAAAGAGGCTCTGTCGCTTTAAGAGAGGGATGTCTGAGTGTTGAGCTGGGCGGAGTTCTGGTGTGACCACGGCTTTAGGCGTGCATGCGCGATGAACCAATTGGGAGAGCGCGGCCTGGGCAAGATGAGCATGTGAGCTGTGACTGGGGTGCGGGTGCCTTGAGTGTTTATTGGAATAAAGGTTCAGATTTATCGTTTGGGTGCTCGAAAAATGGGGTGTAAGAACTCGAGAGTATCTGTGAGTATATATTTTTTATGTTTTGAGTTTAGATGATTAAGTTAATTACACTGGATGGCTTTGGATTGTGCTGTACTTCTATTAGTGCTTTTTGTTGTTCTTTTTTTCACATTGTTGATTAATCCCAGTTAGTACTGTGAAATATTTACAAAATGGTTTATTGTATATTGTTTTAGAGATTCAGAGTTTATATGTACAGTCGTGGCCAAAGGTTTTGAGAATGACACAAATATTAATTTTCACAAAGTTTGCTGCCTCAGTGTTTTTAGATCTCTTTGTCAGATGTTACTATGGTATACTGAAGTATAATTACAAGCATTTCATAAGTGTCAA
>JAOUQW010029175.1:0-10017 GCA_028565825.1 Olivaichthys viedmensis | reverse complement strand
ATTAAGATGGATGTTTGTGGAGATTTCAGTGGAAATGATTGTTTTTCATATATCATTGAATAAAGATGCATTACAGGATTGGAGTGCAGTTTAATAGACTTCTTGTAAACAATTACAGATTAATTAAGGCAACGTGTGAACTCCATAATACAACAAACAACACCTACAGGGTTCGTTTAAATGCAGATGGATGCAAATAAACACTGTGTTAATTCCTGGAGTTTTTCTGGACCCTGTGGTTACAGGATTGGAGTGCAGTTTAATAGACTTATTGTAAGCAATTATAATATAATCTAGAATACAGTGTATAATTCAGTGTAGAAGCCAGTGTACAATCCACTGTATAGTCCAGTGTACAATCCAGTGTATAATCCTGTATATAATACAGTGTACAATCCAGTGTATAATCCAGTATACTGTATAATCCAGTATGTAATCCTGTATATACTCCAGTGTCCAATCCAGTGTATAATACCATGTATAATCCAATGTACGATCCAGTGTATAATCCTGTGTATAAACTAGTGTAAAATCCAGTGTATAATCCTTTATATAATCCAGTGTACAATTCAGTATATTGTCCAGTATATAATTCAGTGTGTGCTCCAGTGTATAATCCTGTGTACAATCCAATGTACAATCCAGTGTACAATCCAGTGTATAATCCTGTGTACAATCCAGTGCACATTCCAGTGTATAATCATGTGTGCAGTCCAGTGTACAATCCAGTGTAGAATTCAGTATATTGTTCAGTGTACAATCCTGTATATAATTCAGTATATAATCCAGTGTATAATTCAGTGTATAATCCAGTGTATATAATCCTGTATATAATCCAGTGTATAATTCAGTATATAATCCAGTGTATAATCCTGTAAATAATCCAGTGTATAATTCAGTATATAATCCAGTGTATAATCCTTTGTTTATAATTCAGTGTATAAACTATCTAGGTAATGTCTATCTAGGAAGTCACCTACATTTGTGGGATGAATCAGAGGGCAGCCATGTTTGTTTGTATCTCAGGCAGTCTGAGCGTAATAACGTGTAACAGTATAATTTTATAGGGACTTGGGGACGAACGTTATCGATCCTTCAGTCTCAGTCCTTTCACTCTATTGTCCCTGAACAGCAAGACAGAAAAGAACCAATTAAATTAATACACATGAATCAATCATGTTGAAGAGCGACGCTTTAGCGATCCCTTACGTCTCTGTTAAATCTTTCCCTCTCTGGAGTGGGCCAGAATTTTGCTAAGGCTAAAAATACCCTGGTGTTTTCTCTATTAATTTTTTCAGTCGATAGTGCAGGGCAGGAAATCCACTTTGCACTCCGATCGATAGGTAAGGGTTTCCTGTCAAAACATGCTGACAGCCTCTTTAGTCATTCAGCAGGCGAGACGAGCCGAGACGAACTGAAGCGAGACGAGCCGAGACGAACTGAACCGAGATGAGCCGAAACGAACTGAACCGAGATGAGCCGAGACGAACTGAACCGAGATGAGACAAGTGGAGACGAGACCAGACGAACTGAACCGAGATGAACTGAACCTAGCCGAACTGAACCGAACCGACACCAGACGAACTGAACTGAGATGAACTGAACCGAGATGAGACAAACTGTTCTCGCACTTTCCATAGCACTGCTTTGTAATTTCACAATGTTTTGGGAGGAGGATTAGCCGTTCCACCATGGGGCATTTTTTAGGAGCAGAAGAAATGAAGAAAGAAGAAGAAAGAGCAGATCCGACTTCGCTGCTTTATTTATTACATTTTTGTATCCCAGAAATGCAATTTATTCCTCTGACTTTGAGGCCGTTATATTGCACATCTCGTATCTCGGTTCAGGAAGAGGGTGAATTGAAAAGCGCTTATCTCCGAGCTGCATGTATCCATGGGTCAGGCTTTGTCCTGGGAGAATATGGCTTTTTTCTGTGTTTGTGTGTGTGTTTGTGTGTGTGTGGTTACGCTCAAGTCAGCACACATGATGCTCAGTGCTAATAAGGGCTAATACACAGCGACGACGCTAACACACCCACAGAAGCTTCACCTTCAGTGTTAGTGACCAGGAGGTTATGAGTTTAAATCCCACAGAGCCACCACTGGGCCTCTTTAACCCTCAGCTCTGTCATTTAAATTGTGTTGCTTTACATTTGAGTCTTTAGATAAAGGTTTCTACTAAATGTGTAAATATAATGAAGTGTTTAGCTTAGCTAATATACTAGCAATGATTCTGTAGCTATAAAGCTACGCAAAATATCAGTAGGAAATCGATAGGTAAGGGTTTCCTGTCAAACACACTGGCAGCCTCTTTAGTCATTCATCGGGTGAACCGAACCTAGCCGAGCCTAACTGAGCCAAGCCGAACCGAGCCTATCCTAGCCGAGCCTAACTGAACCGAGCCTAGCCAAACCTAGCCTAGCCTAACTGAGCCGAGCCTAACCAACTGAGCCGAGCCGAGTCTAACTGAACCGAACCGAGCCGAGTCGACCCGAGCTGAACCAAACCGTACCGAGCCGAGCCGAGTTGGAGAAATTTCTCTGGAAACTGTTCTCTGGAAACTAATTTGGTTAGTAATTTTGTTTAATATTGTAACGTGTGGAGCACAGGAGAAGAGGCAGGATGCAAGTGCGTGTAATTGGTGTGTTTATTAATAAGTACAATCCATGAATCATCGTCGTAAAACCGTGCAGGGGTCAAAACACAGGCAGACAAACGTAGAGCAGGTAAGGCGTGGGTCAAAACCAGGAAGTGAAAAACAATAAAGGAACCGAAGAAACAAAAAGGGAATAACTGAAAAACAGGAACTAGAAACAAAAGACACGGAAAACCATAAACTTAGAAACACACTCAGAATTGACGGTGTGGAAACACGACAAGACTTCGCCATGATAAACTGAAACCAGCGAGTATTTAAACACAAACTGATTAACTGGTAAATTGCAAACAGGTGCGATCAGTTAATGAACCACCAATAGGAAACCGGGGGGCGTGAACAGAACAAGAACTGAGACACGTGAGAAAACAAACAAAAGCACATGACTATATGAATGACACAACACACACGGAAGTGCGTAGCTCACCGAGAACTGCGGTGCGCACATAAAACAGGAGCCCGCAGCGGGGAGATTGTGAGAAATATATTTAATAATAATATTTTTTTATAAATATATCAATATTTTTACTTCTGTATATCTGCTTAAATCTAATGTTCTAATGTTTATCAGGTTGGAAAACTTCTTATGTAGTTTCTGGAGAAGCTGTAGAGGAAGAACAGAGACGTTCAGTGATTCAGCTTCAAAATAAACATCATAAATTCAGGAATAAAAAATGTATCATTTATTAATGAAAAGCCAAACATGAAGACAAAAATAAAGTGTCACGTCGAACGCCTCCATATGTATGAATCACTTCATAATAACTTTTATTTGTATAAAATCCGCATTCGTCCCCCAAACTTTACAGAGGAAAAGAATGAAACACTAAATACAGACAGAATAATAAATATAGAAACACATCCTGATTCTGCTGAGTGACGGGTCTCACTGTGCAATTTAATCAACCAATCACATACTCGAGCATGTGACATCACCATATGCTGGTTTTATTATGGGTTTATAACGGTTTATAATGGTTTTATAATGTTTGTATTGGTTTACAATGGGTTTATAATAGTTTTATAATGCTTTTATAATGGTTTGTATTGGTATATAATGGTTTATAATGATTATAATGGTTTGTATTGGTTTATAATGTTTTGTATTGGTTTTTAATGGTTTTATAATGGTTTTGTAATGGTGTTTTGTGTTTTCTATATGGATTAATATCACAATGTCGTCGCGAATGATCAGACGGAACGCGTTACGGATCCAAGTGCAGAACTCTTTATTACAGCAACCAGGGAAAATCCAACTCATCATCATATTACAGGCGTATGGATCAGTAACCAGAAAAACCAACACACAGGCAGAATAATCTGAAGGGCAAAACCAAAGACGTAGTCCGTACAACGAGCAGAGTTCAAAACCAGATAATCCAAATGGAAAACGCTCAGTAATGTCTCTCATGAGGATCGGCAAAACTTTGCAAAGTGTCCTATGACGTATGTGTGTATTTATAATTTTATTGTGTAGACGTGTCTCGGAAATGTGTGCGTGCCGGAAGGGCTAGTATTCTGGGGATCGGGACCTCTGGTGGTGTGGGGTGGTAATGTCTATGGTTTTGGGGCATACCTTGACAGAACCCCCCCCCTCTAGGGTCGGCTCCTGATGACCTAGCACCCTGACGTCGGGGCCTTCCCCTGGGTCTGGGAGCGGGGCGACCAGGATTGGTCCTGTGGACGTTCTGTAGGAGTGCGAGGTCGAGGATGTTAGCCGCAGGGACCCATGAACGCTTCTCTGGGCCGTACCCCTCCCAGTCCACAAAGTACTGCAGCACCCGGCCCCGACGCCAGGAGTCCAGGAGGGCCCGGATGCCGTAGGCTGGCTGACCCTCAATCTCGAGTGGCGGAGGGGTTTTTTCCCTGGTTCTCCTGACTTGCGAACAAGATAATCTGTAGATAATCTTACATGTAATGTTCATCAGAAACATCAGTGATCAACTTTAAAATTCTTCGCAAGCCGACCTGTGAACGAGAAGAACATGGTTTTAGGAGGGAAACATGGGGTGTATGCGGTTTGTAGTCGGCAACTGTAGCTAGTATGTGATGGGCTTGACCTGGCGTATAACGGGAAAAGGACCAATGAACCGGGGACTTAACTTACGTGATGGGAGTCAGAGTTTCAGGTTCTGCGTGGAGAGCCACACCTTCTGTCCAGGTTGGTAGTGCAGAGCAGGGCGGCGATGGCGGTCCGCTTGCACGCGGGGGTGACGGATGGCCCGCTGCAGGTGTATGTGGGCAGCTGCCCAGGTCTGCTCGCTCTGCTGCATCCAATCGTTGACGGCGGGCACTGCGGAAGGCTCACCCGACCAGGGGAACAGGGGAGGCTGGAACCCAAGAACACACTGGAAAGGAGTGAGCCCGGTGGAGGCCGAGACAAGGGAATTCTGGACGTACTCTGCCCATGGGAGATACCGGCTCCATTCTTCTTGGGAGTTGTGGCAGTATGAACGGAGGAACCGGCTGACCTCCTGATTTAGACATTCCACCTGTCCGTTTGCCTGGGGATGATAACCAGAGGTCAGACTGACATTGATGTTTAGCAGACCACAGAATGCATGCCGGACTTGGGTTAGGGCAACGTACTCTTGGATGTCCTGATGCATGGTTGGCCACCAAAATGTGTTGCCCACCAGCGTGGTGGTGTGCCCAACCCCAGGGTGACCGAATGCTTGGGATGTGTGGACCCACTGGATGACCCTCTGTCGGAAGAGAGACGGGATGTATTCCTTTCCGGCAGGACATCCAGGTGGTCCGGGGTTGAGCCTTTTGGCCGCCTTGACATACTTCAGATTACGGTGGTCCATCAGGACTAGGAAGGGGTGTTTAACCCCCTCTAGCCAGTGCCTCCATTCTTCAAATGTGAGCTTGACAGCCAGTAATTCCCTGTTGCCCACATCGTAATTCCTCTCCATGGGTGTCAACTCCGTGGGAGTAGAACGAACATGGGTGGAGACGCGGAGGTGAACCCACCCGCTGTGACAGGACGGCCCCCACCCCGGTCTCTGACGCATCGACCTCCACCACGAAGAGCCCCTCGGGGTCCGGGTGACACAAAAGAGGCGCCGTACTGAAGCAGCTCTTCAACAGCTCATACGCCCGAGATCCCTCTGGGGTCCATAGGAGGGTCTTAGGCTTCCCCTTCAGGAGTTGAGTGATGGGAGCGGTGATGGAGCTGAACCCACGGATGAACCGGCGGTAGAAGTTAGCGAACCCTAGGAACCTCTGTAACTCCTTGATCGTGCAAGGTTGCGGCCACTGCACCACTGCCTGGACCTTATTGTCATCCATGGCCACCCCCCTGGGGGAAATAACATACCCCAAGAAGGAGATGCTGGGTTTGTGGAATTCGCATTTCTCTAACTTTATGAATAACCGGTGCTCCAGGAGCCTGTTCAGGACTGTGCAGACATGAGAAACGTGTTCCTCCATGTTGGCCGAATACACGAGAATGTCGTCTATGTACGCGACGACCCATCTATTCAGCATGTCCCGGAGGACGTCATTCACGAAGGCCTGGAAAACGGAGGGAGCATTAGCCAGCCCATACGGCATCACCAAGTATTCGTAGTGTCCCCTGGTGGTCATGAAGGTCGTCTTCCATTCGAGCTCCGCGCAACTGCTCGATGGCCACTGGGATCAGAGGTAGGGGATAGCGGTTCTTGACCGTCACAGCATTCAGCCCCCTGTAGTTGATGCATGGCCTCAATCCCCCTCCTTTCTACCCCATGAAAAAAGCTGGCCACCGCTGGTGAGGTGGAGGGGTGGATGAAGCCCTGCTGGAGCGCCTCCTTGATGTATTCCTTCATGGCAAGGTGCTCGGGTCCTGAGAGGGGATAAACTCTACCCTGGGGAGGCATGGCACCTGGGAGGAGCTCAATGGCACAGTCCCAACTGCGATGGGGCGGCAGCTGGGTAGCTCATTGTCTGCTGAACACCTAGGTCCGCATATTCAGGTGGAACATCTGTGGCTGTGGACATGTTGGGGCTCTCCACGGAGGTGGTACGACAGGACAGTTGAATGCAGTGTTCCTGACAGTGTGGGCTCCACTGGGCAATCTCTCCCTTGCTCCAGACAATGATGGTTTCATGGAGTGCCAGCCACAGATATCCCAGGATGATGTATTCCTCACATGCTGGGAGGACAAACAGGGTCAGGGTCTCCTGATGGTACATCCCTACCCTGAGAGTGATGGGGGATGTCTGGCGCTGGACACCTCCGGATCCGATGGGCTGGCCGTCCAGTGCGGTGATCCTGAGGGGCAGTGAGGTGTCGACGGTGGGTAATGCGATCATGCGGGCTAGCTTGAGGCTGATGAAGTTGCCGGCCGGCACCAGAGTCCATCAGGACTGGAACAGAACAAGACTTATCAGATCAGGAGATCGTGACCAAAATTATGAAAGTATGGTTTGCTATGGGAGTATGGAAAACAGTACCGGGACAGGAGCTCCGCCTATGTCCTGGCTGCCCACAGTATAGGCACAGGTGGTCGGGTAGACGACGGCAGTGCTCCTCTTCGCTCAGCTGTGCCCTCCCTATCTGCATAGGGTCAGCTGGTGGAAGCGGAGTGTCTTCGAGTCCGCGATCGGGAGCCAACCGGCGACACTCACAGAGCAGGTTATCCAGCAAGATGGAAAGCTGAATATACTGCTCGAAGGACATCGAATCCTCTTGACACAACAGTTCCTTCTGCAGCTCCGTGTTTAATCCCCTTCAGTACATGGTCAACAAAGCCGGCTCTCCCCTCGCAAGGGTACGGAATTCCACCACGAAAGCGGAAGCCGATCGGGTACCCTGACGGATATCACACAGCTGGGATCCCACCGCCTTGCCTGCACCAGGGTGATCGAATACCGCACGGAACTGGTCTAGGAACTGCGGCTCAGACGTGAGAATGCTACTGCTCTGTGAGGACAGAGCTGTGGCCCAGTCCCGCGCCTTCTCGGTGAGCAGCGCGATAACAAAATTAATCTCATCAGTCTCCCTCTGGAACATTTCAGGGTGATGCTGGATGTAAAGAGAAAACTGCATAAGAAATCCCTGGCACTGATCAGGAGAGCCATCATATCCGGAGGCGCGATAAACGGAGCCTCCTCTGCTGCGGTCGGAGCGTCCGCTGGTGGAGGAGGTAGCGCAGATTGAGGCACGGCGCGAGCATGAGCTTCGCTCAGCGGCGGAAAGTGAGCTTGTAGAAGCTGGATCATTTCATCCAAACGCTTCTCCTGTCGAGACAGATGAGCCTCGAGCTCTGCTGGATCCATCGTATGGCAAAGTTTTCTGTCACGATGGATCATATGGAATTTATATTTTTTATATTTATATTTTTATTGTGTAGACATGTCCCGGAAATGTATGCATGAAGCGATGAACCGGCAGTGCTAGTATTCTGGAGATCGCGACCTCTGGCGGTGAGGGGTAGTATTGTCTATGTTGTTGGGGCATACAGTGACAATATGTGGGAACGCCACTAGCAGGCTCCCAGAAATCTGAACGTTCAGACCTTTCACCCTTAAAGTTTACTTAAAGTGTCTGCCTGATACCAGAGAACCCCGGCCTAACACTTGTTTCTACGAATTTTACACTCTGCCTAGTCAGAAACCACTAAACCTGACCTGGCTCACTCAGCCAGGTCACACATCCTGTGCATTTAAGATTAGGCTGGCTCACTAAGGAATTTGAAGAAAGGACTGAAATAGTTTATCACAACTCATTAGATTCAAATAGATTAATACTCAAAAAAGACACTTCCCTTCACACCTCTGGACCTGGAAACTCATTGTCATATAAATATATAATTTGGCTAATGATTGTATGTTTAATGAATGTGTAATCCTTCCGTTTTCCTGAAATCCACAGAGAGCTTGACAATTATGCAGTGTGTGGTTTCAGAAGTATTGTAAAATTATCCTCGGAACTTTGGATGAAGTTCCCTGAGTGTACATTTTCCCGGTTTTATAATCTAGACATCTTATTAACATACTTTAGGATGTCCTCAAGGAGGGGGGGATGGAATTTCATCAAGAACAATCTCTTTGAACCACTGACCAATCAGCAACACTGAATGAGAAGGCGCAGGGAAACTGACACTCCTATTCGGTAAACAGTATAAATCTAAGTGTCACGGCTTGCGACGGAGGCTGGACACATGCGCGAAGCTTTTCGTAAACATTTATTAAACATACTTCTCATACCGAACTGAATACATGAATTAGACAGGGCATGCCATGACAGGCATGCTAAAAACACACCCTGCGCGGAGGACCATCCACCCCCTGCACAGCCGGGGAGCTGTGTGACGACGTGCTCTGCCGGGGTTGGACGCAGCACGTTCATGTCCCCAAAGCTCAGAGACGGCGTGAGAACGTCCACAGCGTGGGCTAGAGGCAGAGCCTCATCACCACCCCCAATGCCCGTGGTGTCTGGGAATTCGGCCACGCCTCCCGCGACGTCTGGAATGGCCTCAGAGGCCATCATCAGCCCCCTCCCCAAAAAAGTTCCTGGGAGATTTTTTTCTCGGCTCCTGGGAAAATAGTGCTCAGGACGGATTTGACGCCGCTCGGCTGCTGCAGCAGGTCTCGAGGCGCGGCAGGAGGGACAAGCTGTCGCTGTGCGAGGAGTGAGACCACCACCACGGCCAGGACATCGAGCCGCGCTTGCCGTTTCACGCTCTCCTGTCATAGCACGGACAAGCGCGCTGTCTCCACGGTTAAGGTGTGCCTCCCCGTTGCGGCGACTTTCGCCACGATGCAGCTGATCTCGTCCACCCGCCGCCGATGTTCTTCAAACTCCCGCAGCAGCCCTTTTAGGTCCGCATCCATTGGGATGGCTTGCTGTGTCCTTCTTTCGGTGCTTGATTCTGTCACGATGTGGTCGGGACAAGGACGGACACAAGTGCGAAGCCATTTTTAAACATTTATTTTTAAACTAAACATCAAACAAACATAAAACAAACGCAGAGCATACTGACACCATGACATGAACAATCAAGCAAAAATGGAAACAAGGAGGGCTTTTTAAACACTTACTATTGACGAACAAACGACATACAGGTGGGGACAAACACATCCTGAGACAGGGATCACACACACACAAACACACATACACACACACACACATACACACAGTAGCGCATGTGACATATATAAAACATAACAAAATGTAAAAACCCTTCTAGAATGCAGTTTTTGTCGACGAGAGCAAAACGCATGTTACAATTTCATATTAATTATTTTGTTCGTGTACAGTCAAGCCGGAAAGTCTGCACACTCCTTTCACCTTCTTCACGTTTCATTACATTACAGACTTATTCTACAGTAGATTAAGTTCATTTTTTGCCTCAAACATCTACACACAATAGC
>JAOUQW010029174.1:0-10020 GCA_028565825.1 Olivaichthys viedmensis | reverse complement strand
GCCACAAGAACAGTTTCTTTCCGACTGCAGCTGGCCTCATCAACAAGGCCCGGGACCCCCACTGACACGGACTCTCATCCCACTTCCATACCCTTAAAGGTTCTATGTAGAACCCTACAACAGAGAGTTTCCCATATCAGAAAAGGGTCCAAGTAGAACCCCTTAAGTAGAACCATTAACCACCCTAAGCCGCCTTAAGAAACCCTTATTTAAGAGTGTAGATCCACTGTTTTATAAACATTCAGAGACAATTAACAAAACAGTGGAATGACATTTATTATGCTTCCCTTTTTATTTCTCAGCCTGAAAGTACACCTGCTGGGGGCTAGTGTACCAAGTTTTAAGGTGTGCTCCTTATTTATCTGAGTTCGATAAAAGGGTTATAATTGGTTACCACATGTCATTACAACACCAGGTGATTAAGGTGCTCTTGGTGTTATGTGCTAAAATCATTCAGTTCTATTGAGTCCTGAAAGGTTTGTCTGGGCTTGGTAAATTTCTAATGTTATGAAGTATGCATTCCAAAAAAATTAAAAGTACACAACACAACACAATGTGTCCAAACATCAAATGTCCAGTGGGTGATGGGTGAAAACAGGCAATTTAGGATTATTATATTACAGAATTATAAAGGCCATTTTTCTGAATACAGCAATTCTTTCTATATAAATTCACCTTGTGCAATAGTGCAGTAACCTGATCTCATGGGAACTTCATAAAATCATAAAATGTGAACAAGTGAATACGAATCAAGTTGTATGAAAAGGTATGAACGCTAACCCCTCCCCTAATCCAAACCTTAACCTTCTTTACTTTTCATACAAATTGAGTCGTGCAAATATTATGAATTTGCAAGCATGAGACCATGTTGGGTACAAACTATATAAATTCAACTTATAGTGATACTGTCTAGCATATCACCACTTTGGGAAATATCCAGGAGAGAAAAATCAAGGTACTTGAACACAGAATATATTCTGGATTCTACATAAATACATGACTCCTGAGAGATGAAATGATGGCCAAGAAGTAGCATGATAGCATGATTTTTTGAAGGACATCAGGTCAAAAATTAACACAGCTCTCCAGTTCAGTTTCATAGCCAAGTTCTTTCTGTGACACAATGACCCTGTCTTATAACCGTCTACATTATTGTTTCAGGTGAAGTTTCCAAAAAACTCCTTGAGAAATTTCATTAACTTTGTTCATATTGCTGTCGCTTACTGGTTGATCAATGTCTTGGCCCTAATTCCCCTTTTTAAAATGTCACATGCATTCAGGATTGCATTATTCAATATGTAGGTTTGAGGCCCTTCACCATTTATTTATTCCCCAAGCCACAAATTTTGAAAAATGATTCCTTGGTAGGTCAACACAGTGAATTAAACATTTACTATGTGTACATGTGTGTACCACAGGTGTCTACAAATCTAGACTTATATTTAGGAATTACAAGGTTGTTATCTTATAATTCTGTGATTTTTAGATATTAAGGAGATATTTAATTCTCAATAAGGTCAAAGCATTTTATCTTTTTTTAACTTTTAAGTTGAAACAATGGTCTGGTGTAAAACTTACATATATTCAGTGTCCTGTAAATAACTTATTTAGTAATTTCATCATATCTCTTCTATCCTCCAGTCAAATTAAGAAACACTAGATGTCTCACAAGTATCACAAAATCAAGATTTTTAGCAAGGATTTGGATCACTGCACCTATATGAATCTGCTAAAATTGGAAAGTCAGCTTTAGTGTTATAAATACACAATATTTTCAACAACAATGCTTCAATTGCTGACTAGGCCTTTATGCCCAAGGTAATAATAAAAGAAGTAAGACACCTACAGTATCTTCAATCCAACATATTCCCAGTCTGCAATACCAGATGTTTCCTCAAATATGCCTTACTACTATTTAAAATACTGCACAGAACACAATAAAACATTTTAATAGTATTTTTGTGCCGCCTGAGCAAATTCAACCCCACAAAGGCTCTTTCTCTCATTATATACATACCCGATAACGAGTGTTATCCATCTGCAGACACAATTTGTGACACAGATTTTTTTTTTAAATGTAAATGTCCTCCGATATCATTGCTATATACAGTATATAGTGTCATGAACTCCCCACCTTGAACTTCCGCTCTGGCCGCGCTTGGTGGTTGCCATAGCGACTAGCACCATATGCTTAATGTTGTGGTTTCTGTATTGTTTATGCCCCTGTCTCGTCCTACGTTGTGTCACCAGCTGTTTCCTGTTAGTCCCCGATTAGTGTGTAGATTTAAACCCCGGTATGTCTGTCCACATTGGCGAACATTGTCCGTGTCACCCGTTAATGTGTTATCTGTATTATTGTACTTACACGTCTACGTTCTGCCAGTTTGTTTGTATGTTAAATAAAACGGCTCGCGCTTGTATCCACCTCTCGTCTTTCAACAACCCAACCCTGACACTTATGAAGAAATCTTATAAAGAACAGAATAGATTAGATTAAGTGCTTGAGACGTGGTTGTCCCAGTACTCAGTGTACATGTACTGTACCAGTGTGTGTTTGTCGATGTGTGTGGGTGGGGCGTTGATGTGAGTAATGCTCTGATGGTTTTGGCCCAGTGGACAGATACCTAGCCTCCTGCTGTGAGTTCCTACTCCCGTCGCTCTTGGAGAGGGCTTCAGCTAGGAAAACAATATCTTTGTGTTTGCAAACGCTTTGCCTAAATTTATGTCTCCTTCCCCAAAACAGAACATGTTGATGCAAATTAGTAGCAGTGAAGTCAAGGATGACTCACTTGAAGCCTGTAGCTAGAGCAGCAAATCCAGTTCTGATTGGAAACAAATCAAGGACTCTTCTGTCAGGTACGGTTCAGTTCTAGACCAGAGTAACACTAGATTGATGATGAATGTTATATTTCACATATATGCAGAATGAAGTGAGATAAGAGAGCAGGTGACCAACATTGCTTTCTTAGCCTTCTATGGGATTTTGTCATTTAGAAACCTAAACATACAACCATTAAAATGTGGTCTTACGATAATCTCTTTAACCAGCACAATTGAATGTTTTGTCATGTGATCAGCATTTCTGGCTACAAGGATGTAAAGGAACAGTAACGCTCTTTGTGTCACATAGAGCAAAGGCACTATGGCAAGTTTGTAGTGTAATAAATATATGATTAGATACAAGTACATTTAATAAATATAATTAGATCAAGTCCTTTTTGTATGTAGACTTTTTTTAAACTCAAGACTCCAAAAACCTGTATCATTAATCTAACAGAGAGAGAGAGAGTTCCTTGTGAGGGCAGGCTACACACACAGAAACACACAATCATCCCCACAGTCTGTCAAAATGAGCCATACCATATCTTCATAGCAAGTCTGACCGGTTCTATGCCTTTTAAGGCAAGAACGCACACACACACACACACACACACACACACACACACACACACGGATGATTACATCAGTACTCTATATTTGCTCTACCACTAATAGCAGCCCTCTGTTGATGGTGGCTATAAATAGTGTGCATTAGTGACCTCACAGAGCGGC
Organism: Olivaichthys viedmensis; assembly: GCA_028565825.1. Taxonomy (NCBI): domain Eukaryota; kingdom Metazoa; phylum Chordata; class Actinopteri; order Siluriformes; family Diplomystidae; genus Olivaichthys; species Olivaichthys viedmensis. The sequence goes on along the minus strand of JAOUQW010029174.1, from coordinate 6,468 downwards.
CATGAACAGAAAATATGAATAACTGAGTGACCAAAATATTGTAATTACAGAGCACCATCGCCTCGCGCCTGTTTATACCCGCAATTACACACAAACGCAAATAAACAGGAGTCAAGTTCCCCATTTTGAGGGAGTCAGAGCAACAGAAGAGAGACAAAGAGATACAAAGAGACAGAGCATAAGGACAGAGAGAAAATTACGAAAAAAAATGAGACAGAGAGAATGTGCTTCTAGAAAAAGACAGCAATGATAGTGACTATTAGCTGAATCAATAAATATAGTATTAAATTTGTACAAATACATACACACATATGAACCCTATCAAAAAATAATTCCACATTCTCGCTCTGTCTCCCTTTATTGTTGCTCCTTTTTCTCATTGTTTCCACTGATCTTTTCTGCCTGTCTTTTTCTCTTTCTATCTGTCTCTTTCTCTTTCTACTCTTCTCCTACTATCTTTCTCCTACATTATATCTTTTTCTGTTTTTGTATTATCCCACTTGCTCTTTCTCTCTGCTTTGCTCTGTCTCTCTGGCTGTTTCTTTCTCTCTGTCTCCCTCTCTCCTGTATTTTTTCCCTCTTATTCTGTATATCTTTCTCTTCTGCCTTTTTCTGACTGTCATGATCCTCTGCACTTATCATGTTCAGCGTCTTCACACTCAACACTGCACACATCAACAAGTCAGGATTACTTATGGTCTGTTAGGTAAGTAACTTATTAAATCCAAACGTTATTATTTAATTTGATTGAATTAAAATTATATGATTAGAGCTGTGATGATATACTGGTATAATGTATGATAGTTATAATACGACAAGGAAATCTGAAATAGTTATATCATTAAGTACAGATAATGATGTCACACAAAACTGGGCGCAGTGCATCACTTGAAATCTGCTTCTTTTAACCCTTTAAACTTCCAGGCTTGTAGTCCTCACTCTCGTAACTACGCAGCTTTCCTATTACTTTCATTGTAGTTACTAAGTAATATGCTGGGACCTTAAGGGATTAAAGAAGTGATAATCAGAGAAGGTGGTGTTTCAACATTCAGCATTGCAGTGTCATATGTCCTTTTTGAAAAATAAAAAACCCAAAATGGTTAGCCGAGTCTTCTCAAAGCTGTGGTTTAGCAGGTCACAGGTGCGTTTTAGGTGGTCACAGTCCCACTGATAACCGACACCACATAAACAATCCCCACACCCCCAACGCCACCTGGCAGTACTGCTACAAACGGTGCTCCACAGAGCCACACAACGCGTCACGCAAATCGAACGCAGGCACAACGTGGTGCCACAGTTATGAGGCAGCTCAGACCACGGAGCACGTTGGCACCAAATAGCACAAGCAAATACCAAAGCAGAGTGAACCTCCATCCTATCATGAAGAGCAGTGGAGTGTGCAGATTCGTCAGTGCAAACCACAGAGTGGAGAACAAAACACACACGCCCGAAAGACCAAGGCCAGGAAAGTCCACACTCAAACTCAGGCCTGTCGGTGCTCATTTGCAACCAGCAACCAGCGAGCAAACTGTATCAACAACCAAACCAGAGGTAAACTCAAGGTCGCTTTATCAATTTGAAAAAAACAACAAACCCTCCTCCCAAAAAAAAAAGAACACAATAAAAACTTGGTGAAAAGCGGTAGCACAAGGGCGGACAATGTACAACCGGAAATGTAGAAACAGAAATGCTAAATTGTAAGCGGATACTGAAATTAGAGTCAAATGCAGTTATTTAATTTGCCTCACATTAATCATAAAAATAATAACGATAATAATTAGCATTACAGACATAGAAAGTGATAAACTAGCTAAGCAATGTTACAATAGCCTAACTATTTAAAAATAGGAGTATTATCAAATGTTAAAGTAAAAAGTGCAGTTTGATATAATACGGTGTCTTTCTAGTCAAATAGTAAACTGAAAGATTAATAATAATGATAACTTATATACCACCTTTCATACATTTGAAATGCTGCTAAAATGAAACACAGGAAAACAATTAACCTTAAAAAGTATCAAATTAAAAAAATAAATATAACATGAATTTAATAGGAAGTACAAAAATAAAATAAGTGCAAAGATAAAATAACATACAATTATAAAAACAACTGAACACAATACACAATAATTACTAGATAATTAACAGTTACTTAAAATAACTATTGTTAAATGCTATAATAAAATACATAGATTGTAGTATACTTTTATAAAATAGTATGATATAATATTCTTATAGTCAAATAGTGACTTAAAGTCTGTGATTTAAATGGACTCTTTGATGTGATTTTGTTGAATTGTCCTGCATGTCATGGTCAATACCTGTATAATCCCTCCACAGTGCAGGTGCTCTTTGTGTTGGTGAACACACACACACACACACACACACACACACACACCTGTGCTGCCCTTACAGCAGGGTTCTATAAAAGAGAAAATGTGGGAAGTGAGGGAACACGGGAATAAAAAGATGCAAAGAAAGCAAGCGACAAGATGTGACTTGTTCATAAAAGCCTATTTTCTTTCAAAGGCTCTCAGACTCACACACACATACACTCACTCGCCATGTCGGTCAAAATTCAATGCAAGAGGAACATGAATAAGGAAAAGCTCCCTACAGTGTTTAACCCTTAGAATACCAGTTTAGAGCTGCCTCAAATTGCATACTTATGTAGCCTTATGTACAGTAAGATGTATTTGAGTCCGATAGATCAGTATACAGTAAATTCTTAAATACTTCAATATTATAGCTCTAGCGTACTTTCAAGCTTTGTTCATATCCTGCATCAGCTAATTATGAAGCCTCGTATGAACTGATTTAGGTGTGTTAGAGCAGCGCAAATGCTAAAATATATAGAGCATAGCGTCCATAGGCTTAGAATTGAAAGCCACTAATCTACCAGGAGCCTGAGTCAGGATATACTGGCAGGGTCTCACATAAAAATGTGGTCATCAAAGGGAAATCCAATACTTAACTCCAAAATACAGATAGAGGTCAAAACCAGATCTATGTCTCAAATCACGTAATACACACGGCGCTGATTGCAGATTAACACGAGCAAGAGCACATGCAAACTAAACACTATATACAGTATATACAGATTAATGAGACCACACAAGATCGATAGCAATACACCAGTTAGCAGGCTAGTTAGATAGCATGTTCATTTCTCAAGTTTACCTATAAACGCAGGTCAGGTCAGATAAAAAATATTTTGAAGTGCATTCCAAATGGACGTTACTCTTGATCCCTACAGAGAGGGACCCTTCAGAGTTCTCACTGTGGAGGCTGTAGCCTTTCCAGGGAGTAGGGCACAGCCATGATCACTTCAGAATGGACGTTTTTATTCATCTTACATGTGTGTCAAAATATGTGTGTATCAAAAAAGAGATACAGATGCTCAGTAGAGATATATTTTGGAAATGTTTAGAGTAAAGTGTATGTTCCTGAGCTACATTGAGAAGATGCCACCATCTAGTTCTAATGTTACAGAATTCAGGAATTTCAGTCGGACAAAAAAAACTTCACTTCATCTCATTCATATCAGGATGGAAGGATTGTTTCGACTTTAGATAACACTAGTAGTTCAATTTCTCTCTTATGACTATTCTAAAACAATATGCATCACTTATAAAGGTACAGGATTTGTTGTTCAGGATTTTATTTTTTTTAATGCTGAAGAAGAGTGAGCCCTGCTGTTCAGTAGCGGTACTGCTGTTCCTGAATAATGGGAAACCAGAGACATACATTGAATTATTGGCACCCTGCATTAAAATTATTCACTAATTAATTAGTCTTTAGTACACGCTTTATCATCATCAGGGTTGCGGTGAATCCGAAGCCTATCCCGGAAACACAGAGCGCAAGGTGGGAATACACCCTAAAGGGGACACCAGTTCATGTTTTTTCAAATGTTTTTTTCTGCAAAACACAAAATTATTGACACCCCCATAAATTTATATTTGGTGAAACCTCTCCTGGTGAAGATGGTGTGTTGAATTGTTGTTTTGTTTTCCATAAAATGTCTCTGAAGAGTTCTGTGAAGATGTGGGCAACCACTACCGTCAAGCTAAACTAAACTTATGGCTGAAACAACAATGTTATGATCATAAACCGCTCAAGAAAGCACAGTGTCATTGTCTTACAGATCCTTAGTGTTCAGATGCCATGTGCTGACATTCAGATTAAAACATCTTGGTCTGATCAATAATAATCGAACACAATGTTGTGGTCTAGGAGAGTTGCAGGTTTATTGCGGGGTGAGGTCACGGTTTAATCCTGAGCTTCTTCTAACTGACAGAATGATAAAGAGTGGGTGTGTATGAAAGTGCGATGCATGAACACGCTACTGTAGAGACCACCTCACATCACTCAACATTGCTCTCAAACATGCACATCTTTGGGCAACGTGGGGACAATAAGAATTAAAAAGCAACACAGCTGCCCCTGGACACACACATTAAAAATCTCAACCCATTCATAAAAACAATATAATCTGTTTTTACAGTTCTCCTGCTTTATAGCTTTCTATACTGATATATAAATATACTATAACATTAACAGGATACAGTTAAGCTCTTTCTATAGATCAACCACCTTGAAAAGATTACTTCCAACACTAGTTAAACACAAAAGTCTTCAAAAGGGCTGTAAGAGTTGTTCTGCCTTTTTTATACTCTTTAGAAATCCTATCCAAGCTGAACATCTATGGATCCAAAACCAGCTTAATGCTGTGGTGATGTTCCTTAGGCAGTTTTTGGGTTTGATGTGTTTTCAAGCTGGAAGAAGATTCAGCAACTTCATGAGGTGGTTTGGAAAATAGTAGTAGTAGTGAGTCAAGTCATGTTGTGTTATAATCTCGAATTGGTCTCTCCCTCCCCACATATTAACCCTTTGTGTGAGATGTCAGACCTAGGACGTCATGAAACTCTGTAATGTCACTAGGGTGTAGATTTGTTAGGATGCCATGAGGCATGTTTCCAATGAAGTTCCAGAACCTTTTGAGGAAGTTCCAAGACAAGTTTCTGTTCTATGTTCCCACCAAATTTCAGGATCTGTGAACACTGTGTAAAATAACAGAAGTCTCTGAAGAGCTCCAGCAGTGGAACCGTGCCTATGGTAAGTGGATGATGTGGCATGCGCCAGATTCTCGCCACTCTATTCAGGAATGTTTTTTTTCCAGGTTGATATAGATGGCCTTTCTTGCTCCTCTTTTTGTCTTCTCTGTTCAGAAATTGGACATCGTTGTCCTCAAAGGAGTGTCCCTTGTCCTTCAGGTGTAGGTAGTCTGCTGAGGGTTTAATGCTCCTATGTTGGGACATGATTATAAAAACCTTCACAGACATTTGTAAGATGCACAAAGCATTAAAATATGCTCTAGTTGTAAGTTGCATATGTTCACATGGATGATTCTAAGGTTCAGAATGCTAGTAACATGGTTTGCATTGAAGCTATTAGCCATCCATATATGTGCCATCCTAAAGATGTACAAAAAACAAACACACCTGCTCCATTTTATCTCTGTCCCACAGCCAAGCCTAGAGACGAGCCTTTGAAGTTCTCGGCATCTTTTGTGCAGCGCTAACTCACCTTTTTCCCACCGACGGCATGTTAGATGGGTGTTTTATGAGCAAATATAAATCCTTTATGCTCATAAAGAAGCTGTGCTGTGATATTGGCTTGGCATCCAGCCAAGACAGGAAAAGGTTCGTGATTTTACTGAGGCTACAAAGACCTTTTGTTTGAGCCGTCAAGCAGGAATTTATGAAGAAGCGAGGATGAGCCACCAAAATATTTCTGAGAATCATTTTTCATCACTTTTCATAAGTTTTTTGAAAGGCAAAAATCACTTATTTTCAAAGGTTTTTGGGCATGACCTTTTTTTTTTGCATGCTTTGTGCCTGTTTGAGAGTTATTTGTGTGTGTTTGTGTATGTGTGAATATAAGAAGTCTGTAAATGATACAGCTGCAATGTATCAGTGTGCTGTTTCCCCCAAATGTGTGTATGTCTTAAAGCAGTCTCTGAACTCAAGAAGAAGGCCATCTTTTGGACAAAATTACATGTAAAATCCTAAAGCAGGCTTTCAGACTACCCAAACTTTCTATGTGAAAACAGAACATGTTTTAATGCGTATTCCAAAATTTATCCAGGTAAGGGCGGAGAACCTATGCCAAGTGGAGGAGCCCCTCATGTTTTATTGACCTTGTTGTACGTATGGGTGTTGGTTTTCTTGATAAACTAATGCTTACGGAATGCATGCGGTGTGGATTGGACTGTTGACCCCTAATGTATACTGCTAACTTTATACAACTAACTACTATTATATCTATTATATGTCTCTCTCTCTTTCTCTCTCTTTATATATATATATATACTGTATATATATATATACTATGATATGGCTCTCAACACCAACAAGACTAAGGAGCTCATCATCGACTTCAGGAAAGGCGGTGAGGCACCTGCTC
>JAOUQW010029173.1:0-10021 GCA_028565825.1 Olivaichthys viedmensis | reverse complement strand
AGCCTATAGGCAGGGTTAGCGAGCAAATAAAAACATTTCCATGTCGTGTTGGTGAAATATATTTATGTTTTCTTAAATTAGAGGTGTCAAAGTATATTACAGGCAGAAAAACCCAATTTTGGTAAAAGCCCAATTTCTCTTCATTTTCTCGGATTTAAAAGACGACGACGCGTCTCGCACACCACTTCTTCACCTGTTTCTAATAACGACGCCAAAGTTAGGAGTGTCACATGACGTGATTATGTGGGTTTAATGATGCCTGAATATAAATCATACGATTTTTTGAGGTTATTACATAATACATAATCAACACTAAAACACGGCAGACACGATTCTATTCATTTTAGTAGTCCATTTTTCAGTGTTTGACTAATTTCTTTCAACGGTTTGTTTAATTGAATTAGGGATTTGTTTATTTCAGTCATCTTCCGTTTTATCCTTCCAGCATATTCCTTCCAGCACCTTCTCAGTCAAAACCATGCAGGGCTGCCCAGCTGGGGGTTCAGGATAGGAACTTGGCTGACCTATATTTATAAATAAAGCTTTATTTTAAAAAAAACTATAAAAGTCACTTTAAAAGTGACTTTAGTTCAATCTGACCTATTCCAAGTTCGAGAATGAATACAAAGCTATGACTAGTTGTAGTGAAGATGGAAGACGGTTAAATTTTCGACCTGATTTTGGCCAGAAACGGGTACAAAAAAATAAATAACACAAAAAAACCTTCCATAACTGTCTCTATACCCCTACATGATATCATTAATTTCAGTAAATTTCACAACAAATTGCAAAAAACAAATCTGTTAAGCCATCCTTTTCATCCTTTCCCTCGTCAAGTTTTCAATTTGTGCCCACCTTTTATGTCATTTTTGAGGCTTCCAAAAAGAACATCTTTATTTGCAGCAACCTTGGAACAAGGTGGAACAAACACCTCAAACTCAGCTTCACTGAAATGTATTTATTTTTTTCCCCTCTCCATTTACTTCTGTCCTTGAATCTTGGATGACTGCAGCCTGCTAAATGCTTTCCCTTTATTGGCTCACTGTCGCAACACCTGCATAAATTAGGACGCGTTTCACGTAAATTATATGTATATCAGGGTAAATTTGGGCATGTCATATGCATATGACATGTAAATAAGGGACTAGTGATGTTGTTCGATCGTTTCATGAATCAGACACAGATTTGTTTGTGCGTCATTCCTGGCGCTCGAATCTGCGCTCGTTTCTTTGCAACTGAATAAGGGCTAATGTGTAGTGTCATAGTTCCTTGTTTCCTAGTTTCCTTGTTTATAGCTCTAATCCCTAGTTGCTTGTGTTTTGATTAATTACTGGTTTTACACTTGGCCTGTCTCTTGAATTTACAAGTATGCATGTGATCAGACACCCACTATAAACTGTGATCATTGTATTAGCTCAAATAGAGGGACTGTGCACTTACATCTAGCTGCCTCTGGCTCCCTGTTGTTACAGAAATGAAATAAAAGCTATAGTCTTAAATGAACAAATCCGATAAATAAGAAGGAGTCAAGTAATAAATGTGCGATCCATGTCACTTCAAGTAAGATGCAAAAGGCCAATCACAATGTATCACAGGTTTATAGACTTGTACACAGCTTGCAAATTAGAACACACCCATAATACCCGAACAAAATACAGTACAACTATACAAATTAAGACAACAGACTGCCCTTTTACTAAAACTCACTTATAATGGACGTCTAAAGGCATTTGTTGTGGTCAATAAACTTTTGAAATACGCAATTATATATCACAAATTCAAAACTACAATTGTTACACTACAACAATAAAGGTCTTAAGATGAGACAAACAGAAGAGAGTCCTACCAATGTTATTCTTATGGAGTTTTATTCCACTTTCCAACACTGGAGCAATAGAGTAAAAAAATAATTATGGTTACTCGCACTTTATTTTTTTGTGGTATCCATGTGTTTCAATGGAAAAGTAAAAAGGTCTGAAATGAAAAACTCTGAAAGGATGATTTGTGCAGATTTAGGGCTTTTAAAAATATCTTTGACTGAAGGCTTCATGAAAGCCTTCTACAAAAATATGTGTTTCACATAAATGTTTATTGATGGAATTCAACAACTGCCCTTATTATAAGTGAGTTTTGGGTAAACCATTTTTATGTTTTTTTTCTCAGTACAGGAAAATGTTTCAAAATTCTTCTGTAGTAAATCACACATACACTACAGCTGCAGTGGATAGAGATTAGGTTTAAAAAGGCTGGAGTATTCCTTTAATCAGAGAAAAATAAAAACAAACTGCACTATAAGGATGTTGCCATGTTACTATAAGAACGTTGTTAAGTATTATGGTTATGGTATTAACGCGAGTAATAACTTGCTCAATATTGACATCTTTATTAGGGGATTCACAGAGGACCTTGATGAAGCTTGAGAGAGTGTGTGTAGCCTTGAGGAAGAAGGAAAGATTGAGCAAGTATATGGAGGCTGAGTAGACAGTCTCGCACCCTAACCTGCCACCCACACACACATCCATCAAGGAGATATTTCCACTACGCACAAACACATGCTTACACTCGCATAAGTTGATCTATCGGAGAGACGTGGCTGCTTTATGCATACATATACTGTATACGTATACCATAAAGACATCAAACGCATACACACACACACACACACACACACACAGTGTTCACACATGCAGACACATGAGGCATACACATGACTACACACAGAGATGCACATGTTCAACTATATGGAACTTCAGGCCCACACACACACAAGAACAGCATGTCAATCTAAATTTACTCCAACACATACAGAGCCTTATTGGAGTGTGTGTGTGTGTGTGTGTATATATATTGTGTTACAGTGCCGCTCCCCCTCCCTTCCTCTTCAGTCAGAACGCCAAGCAGGAACTCAATGATTTATTTATAAACTGAATTTCCTGTCCTGCAGTTGGGAGGGAAAAGAAGAAGGCTGGACTCAGGGGTGTGTGTTTCACTTATAATAATATAATATTCACTAGCAGTTAACGTGCACTTGTTTTGCACCGTCTTCGGTTCATGTGACTTTTTCATTACATGGAGTACAGGAGGCTGCTTTTTCTGTGGCTGTGTGTGCGCTTGTGTGCATCCCCTGTCTCTTTCTTTAGACTGTCTGACCTCTTTTGCCAAACTCGATGAGGAAACACCTACTTCCTGTTTAGCGAGAAATAAGTAAGCATGTCCTTGTCAGACCACCGCACACATACGTGCGCATACACACACACACACACACACACACACACACACACACACACATGTGCGCACACACACCCAGAAAACTTTGAGAAATCCCCTCAGACCAACAACACTGCCAATGTGACTTACACCCACATACGTCTTTCAGAGGCGGCTGGTGCTTTCTGACACAGGGGTGTCACACACTGGTGTCAGTCAGGGCAAATGGCCAAAAACGTATTTGGTAGTGAGGTTAAATTCTGTAGTTTGTCAAGTTACTTGAATATAAATTTAGAAAGGGTCTGTCATACCAGCATGAGAAACAATACCAGTCATCCAATCAACTTTAGCACGTTATCAGCAGATGAAAAAAAAATCTAGTTTTGCTCCCTGTCTTTTGAAACAAATTAAATGTTTTGCATTGGTCTGCCCTGCTGTTTTAATTTCGAGTCTCACCTTAAAGGATTCTCTACAATCAGGACAAAAACCATTAGTTTGTGCCCATTATGTTTGAAAAAGACACCAAGCTGCTAATTTTGACATTCACAAAATGCTAGCTAGCTACCAAATTATCGTTAACTGTTCATTTAGCAAACAAAAGGAATTAAATGAACTCAGACCTCTATGTACAGCTTAAACGAATCATAAATTCATTCGCTAGCATACAGATAAATGCATAATTGTACCTTTTTACTTTCTGTACGAAGCCGTGGGGAAATCTTGCTAGCTAGCAAGAACAAGAAGTTGCCTTCATGTTAGCTAGCAAACGTTAATTGAGCTAAGTAATGGTAGCTGAGGTAATTTAATCCAAAAAAATGTCTGATGAGCTAGCTAGCCAGTTAAGTGCATAAATATATTTGCATTTAAAAATAGATCTTACCAATGGCCAGATCACATCCACAGTTAATGTCTGCGAATCAGCCGACGCCAGGATTCAGGAAGGTAACAGGCTACTGTTACAGCACCAAGGTGTGTCACGCCACCGAGAAATATATGAGCCAATTGGAGCGTTTTTACATTCAGGAGACGCCATTGAGCCATTCTTCCTGCGTACGTATCGAATGACAGTGAAAGCCAATGATGGAATGAGAATTTAGGCCGAGATGGATACTTAGTTAGCTATATTAGCTTTGCAGCTTCAGTACAGAACTAAAGAAGCAAACGCCAGACAACAAACTTGGTCTTGGTTGATCGACTATATTTGGTGTGTACATTTAAAAAAATTGCCAAAACCATTCCTTTAAACTCATTCACTGTTTTATTTTTTTAAATTACTAAGAAGCTGTGTGTGTGTATATTTCACATGGGAATAGCACACCCTCCATTCTTCATTCTCTTTTTCTTTCTCCAGCTCAACCTTGTCTATTTTCTCACACACCCACGTTCTCGTTCTCTCTCTCTCTCTCTCTCTCTCTCTCACACACACACACACACCACTCTCAGTCTTTCTCCTCTCATGCCATTTCTCGCCCACAGACAAAACCAGCGTGTGCCGTCTCTGATTGTTCGGCACTAGCTTGCTCTTGACTCCAGTTAACACCACTCGCTAATTGCTAGCCTCTGATGATGAGGCGTTCTCTGTGTCATATGCTAGCTGTCAAGTAGTTCTCACTTTTCTCTTTCTGTTCATTCACACACTCGGCTCAGCTCACTTTTTAACTATCCTCTTTAATTCATTACGTTTAAGAAGAAAAAGACAGTGTGTGTGTGTGTGTGTGTGTGTGTGTGTTCTTTCTCTGTCGGGGTGTGGCGCTGACAGAGTTTTATTGAAACAAATGACAAAAGAAGTTGGCGATTCATCCAAAGCCATCCCATGACCATTAACAAATCAGAAAATCCTTTAATGTTACACATGCTGTTAGATCTGAGACTCTGACTGACAGTGTAACCAGATCAACATAACAATGAGTGTAATTTGCTAACAATACGGTGTAAACCGTAATAATGCAAGACAAAGCTACAATAATGTACTAAAGTACTGTAAATAATTACTTGATGACTTATAGGCATGAGTGAAGACAGAAGCAGTTTTCAAGCAGGAAATTGCTAGCTATTTACACACACACACACACACACACACAGTTAGCACCCAATTAAATGCATGTTTTTCATGATTATGTTTTTTTTTCTTTTCCCAAGACAATATCTAGAGGCTTATGCTTCGAGACAAATACAAAAAGTGAAGTTGATGCCTATGTATGAATTTATTTTAAAAATATCTCCCAAGCAGGTAGTTTTTAATTAGAACTTAGGAAAATCTACCATATTGCATGCTGGTTACAAGCAAGCCACCAGCATGACCAGCTAAACTAACCTAAGTCATATATGAGGACGAGAGAATATGAGCGGACATGGGAAAAGCTAAATGTAAAGCGTTAATAGTGTTGCTGAACAATCGTATATCAAACTCAGAATAAGAACATGCATATGTACAGCACATCAGTGTAAGGCTAAATCAAGGCTAAATTGGTTCTGTTCCAATAACAGTGTTGCTACCTACATGAGGACAACAACTGGCTTGTGACTCATGCAGATGGAATATTCAACATAAACTGGAAAAAATTAAAATACATGAGAGACAAAAAGGTACCTAATGAGACAGAATGAAACAGAGACAGAGACATGTGTAAAATGGTTTGATCCTCAGGCAAAATCTAACAAACTCTTTAAGGGGTTTATCTTTCTCAAATATTTACCTGAATATATTTCTCAAATGTTTTTCTCACTTATAGAAAACAACAGTACGCTCGCTTTTACTTCAGCCAACGGAATTGGCAATACACTGCATGTTGTTTTTAGCGCTGCACAATATGGAGAAAATACCAGAGTTCTACTGCATTTTGCAATTGCGATATGTGTGAATCTGTCATTTTAAACTATTAATCTATATAGAAATAAATTGTTTAATATTACCAAGCAACTACTAAAAATACCACTAGGAACGAGAAACTAATAGTAACGTCTCTACACCTTTACCCTCATAAAAAATGCCAGGATCTATGAACATACATAACTGGAAAAGTTTCCATGTTCGCCTGCCATCCCAAACAGCTAGCTGGCTAGTTAACTACTATCTTGCCATCTCGCATCACAGGTAAACACGAGTGGGATTACAGTTTCTGAGTCTCGATTCGCAACGTCAAGTTCTTAATGATTTTTTAACAGTAGCCAAACCTGCCCGAATATTAACAACCATGAGTTTGTTCATCACCAACATTAGCTACGTTAGCTACCTAGATTAGCACGCAGCTTCTGTGACCAAAATATTCCAGGTACCACATCATCCTCTAATAATTTGCATATCGGACATGATTGGTTCAAAGCCGTTGAGACTATTTTGTGACATCACAAACGGATCTCATTCATCTCCTTAAATCAGTTTTTTACGCAAGTACTGAGAAAGTCTTAAATGGAGTTTAAATGGGAAAAATGTGAATTTAGCACCATGTTAACAGATTTGATCCTATATCTATGTAATCAGAATCAGCCATCCAAGAGAAATTAACCATTTAAACTTCATTCCAACCACATTCATGAACCCTTGATTCATGCTAAAGACTGGCCTGCGTTATGTTGATATGGATATAAAACCTACACCCAATCAAAAAATGTAATAAAAAAATTAAAACCATATAAATTACAATCCAGAAAAAAAATATGGCAGTTAAAATAAACAATTTCAAATAAAAGAGAAATACAACCTACAGCCGATCACAAAATCAAAACCAAAGAAATCATAACAAGAACATTCTTGTCTAAACAAATCAGTTAGGAGTAATTTCAAATGAATAACTGGTACCAGACTATGAAGTTTCACTGTGTTCTCCATTTCACTCCACTGACGATGGGAAAAACTAACAAAAGCTACATTTCCTAAGCTAGTTCAACATGTTGGAATCTGTAGAATTATCCAATCATTAGAGTGGGTACCATATTCATATTGTGTAATTCAATAAGGAGCATAAAAGTACAGGTATACATGTACAGGTGTAACATTAGACATACACATGCATGCTCAAAATGATCCGGAGTACTGGAACTCTTCATTAGCACTGCAAGCGCAACTACTTTTCCTTTGTGTAGTTATTTTCGTCCAGTCAACTTCATTTTTGAAGTGTCCATAAAATCTCAGTTCCAGCAGCCAACCAACTGAAAATCTGCCTCTTTGGTCCTTAAAAGAACTTCCTGAGACCCCATATATAGCCATGTGTATAGCCATGATAAATGAAACTATTTCCTAGCCACTGTATTATTTTTGTATTCATTTTACCTCAATGGCTTATTAATCATCACTGTTCAGGCTGAGGACATGTAATAGGAGAACTTGTGGATATGATCTATTATTTTCACCATCTTTTTTTCTTTTCTTTTTTACACGAGTGGTTAATAATGCCTCAAAACCAATATAAGGTGGGCAATATATTAATTGGTAAGATATCTCACCATTTAGCTTTTTATGATAAATTTAAAATGACAATTATTTATGGGGCGGTCATTTAAAATAAATGTTTATCTGAGCCTTGTGTATACATCACAGAGTCACAAAAAAATGATCTGATAGCTCATTAGATACAGACTAATTAGATCTTAATCTAGTGTCAGCATCTGTGTGTGCGTGTGTGTTTGAGAGCGAATACACAAGTGCATATAGTACAAAAAGCATCAAAAGTAGCCTGGGTCCTTCGAAACACTTTAATCTCTGTGTTCTACATGTGTGTGTGTGTGTGTGTGTGTGTGTGTGTGTGTTGATCTCCGCTGTGTTGATCTCCGCTGTGTCTGTGCCTCAGATCTCAGAACATATGGGTTCCTTTACGTCCCAGCAGCCCCGGCACACTTGAAAGGTCACAAACCACTTCCTCGAACAGGCCACTTCCTCCAAGCGGACAAACTTTGTGCTGCGAGTGTATAGGGAGCCTGTCAGCGTAGGAGGAGTGCATATGTGTGTCTGTGTGTGTGAGTGCGCGTGTCAGAGCCCATGTGTGCATGGACACAAGAAATCATGTTTCCTTTTCGAGCGACACATAAGACAAATCTTCTTCATTAGAAAATCTCATCTTAAAGCATGTTCTATTGAAACAAATATAAAAAATGTAAGAGTGCTAGTGTCGCAACAAATCAAAGTGGGTTTAAACATATTTTCACCTCAGACTAGTGGAATCTAAAATGCATACTAGGTGGTTTATCACTGAGGAGGAACTGCGATAAAGTCTTGAAGACGAACACAAGAGGTGCGAGATCAACCACAATCTGTTTCTCAAAACATGTATTAAAACCACATAAAGTCTATATGCTGTTGGAATAATATATACACTATAATATAAATTTGTAGCAATTCGCACAATTTAATTCATATAAAAAGTGACGAAAATGTTAAGGTCGAGGTTAGGGTTTGGGAGAGGGGTTATGGTTTGTACCTTTTCTTACAACTGTATAAAAATCTAACAAAATCCAACCACATCATCCTCACTCATGTGAATTCATCAGAATTTCGGATGAGATTAGGCTCTTCAACATTTTTAGTTCTACACAAGTTCCATTACTAATAAAAGATAAATGTGCAAATATGCTTCTTTTTTTTCTTTCTTCAATCTATATAGGCAAAAACAAAATAAATTAAAAATAAATAATAATAAAAAATAAATAAAAATTCCCCACAGTGTGGCCACGTCTCACGTCATGCACTATATTTTTTACACTACACATTATGTGATAGACTATCTAGTAGCTTGAAGTTTGTAAAGTAGTCACATCTCAAATCAAACACTTTTGCACTAAATGGAAATAGCAGATCACAGTCATTGATCCACCAGCGCAGCCTCCACAAAAACAACCGCGTTCTTTCATACTTCATTTTTCGGCGGTTCCAGTACATCATTGGGTATTAATGGTGCACAACGTTAAATTTATCACTGTGCACTCATGCACTACAAGTACATTCGAGACACAGCTTGTAACTGTAAAAAACATTTGTAAACATGTAAACATTCTACAGGTTTGTAGGGGTAAAAAAAGCAGCAAGGCAAAACTTGTTAAAAAACTAACTCATTAAATTCTATAGATAAAATGTATGTGAGGGTTTTTTACATTGCATATGATCTGTCCTTAAAATTTTACAAGATTTTAAATTTATCACACAGGACATAACAAGAAATGATAAAAATTTCTTCTTAAAATAAATAAATTCTTAAAAATTATTTTACCACCTTTTTTTAATGTGTACTGTGTTGTTACCTGCTCTTTCCTGTGTATTTATAGCAGTGTGCCACACTTTTTATTTTACTGAAAGTGTAGTTTTGTACGCTAACGCAGATTCCCTGTTGTGCTTCACTCCTTAAGTCCTGTCTTTCACTCAAGTAAATACAGAAATGACTTGATATCATATCCCTCTGTTAAAGGAGAACGCTGAGTATTGGCCTATTGAATAACTGAATAGTTATTCATCTTAAAGCATTTCATTTAGCAACTACTATAAATTATTCAAGAACTACAGTGGGACTAATAGGAAAGGTATGTAGTTATGGAAGGGAGGGATGCAAGTTAACAAATTCTGGGAGTTTTAAGGGGTTAATGTGTTAAATCATGAGCAGTTAATCAACATGCAGCAAACATTTGAACTGATGCGCTTTTGTGTCGCCATTAAACAAATAATATCCTGCTAAATAATTGGGGGCAGTGGTTAGGGCACTAGGCTACTGATCAGAAGGCTGGGGGTTCAAGCCTCAGCTCCGCCAAGCTGCCACTGTTGGGCCCTTGAGAAAGGCCCTTAACCCTCCCTGCTCCAGGGGCGCTGTATCATGGCTGACCCTGCGCTCTG
>JAOUQW010029172.1:0-10022 GCA_028565825.1 Olivaichthys viedmensis | reverse complement strand
TTAAACACGGGTTTATTTTAGTATAAAAAAATATGCATATACTTTTTTCCTCATTGTATTGTTGAGTGCAAATGTTTGCACACCCTTATGATTTTTAATTTGTAACAACAAGACATTAAGTGTCAGCTTCCACAGATGTTCCTTCATTAGTAACAAAAACCGTCAAATAGTGTAGATTAAGAAATTAATAATGAAAAAATCACAATGACATCAGTTCAAAAGTTACCATCTCTCTTTTAGAAAACGGATATAAATATTCTGTGTCCAGCCTTTGCCTGTATAACTGCCTCCAACCTCTTTCATATCCTCTGAGCAACTTTTGGATTCTCTCAGTTGCTAAATTCAACCCTAAACATGTCTTTTGTGTGACAAAGAAAATTGCATTATTTATTTATTTTGCTAAACTTTTCCTTTAACAGCTCCGTGTTTGGATTGGACTCTGCCTCACTCGTAAGTGACGTTTTCTGAATGAGATGCATTTGGTGTCATTGCTCCAGCATGGTTTCTTTTTTCTTTTTCTAAATTCTTTTTAGCTTCCTTTTCCTAATGAAGGGAATTGTAGGTGAACCTCAGCCGTGCAATCCTCTGCCCAAACACCTCTTCCCTTTTTGTTCCGCCTAAACAGTGACGTGATGTAGTTATGCAAGTGATGCATAATGAGCCGTCATTGAATCTGTCAGCTCAAACAAACGAGCACAAAAGAGGCTCTGAAATCTCGAAATAAAAAGAATAGTGATCATGTGCAATATGAAAATACCTGAACAGAAATCGCTCTCGTTTCCCATGATGCACTTCATTCACCATAAACGTGTTTACTTGTTGCCTTGCTTGATGATGCTTGTTAACACACAGTATTGTTATCATGGACACTTCTAAATATTTGCACTCTATAGTAACAACTCATTCACAGGGACTTGTACGGCAGACGCTCACATCTTTTAAACCCAACGATAAACAGATTTTTTTTAAAGTTGTTATTTAAGCGTATAATGGTTGCTATGGTGAGGTTTTCTGTAAGGAGAAGGTGTATTGAACATTTATGGAAGGAGACTCGTCAGCGCTTTGTAACAGTCAGAGGTAAAGCTGTTCCTTTAAGTTTTCTGCCGTGGGAAAGTCTTCAGGACAATAAATATTATGGTTAATGACAAGGAATTGTCTCAGAAATAAGAGATAGGAATTGAGAATCTGCCAAACAACTGACTAGCTAGCTGGCTAGTAAGGACCAAAATCTAGTGAAGAGCAGTTAGCATGATTGGTGTAATGCTACTTCTGATAGCTTTCATTCATTACCAAAGTTTAGTGTCACATAAAGTTTTAACGCTTTAAGCACTGTGTGTATGTATAAATGCTAGATAATCTCTGTTTGCTTGCACTCATTGTTGGCCACGTTAGCATTTGTAGGTGACGTGCTCATTTTAAGAGCCTGAATTTGGTGGCATGCTGTAGGTAAAAGGTTGGGTTCAGATGAGACTTTTGGGTCATTTATGTCTCTGAGATAATTAATCAAATGTGAAACGGCTGTGTGAAGAAATGCAATTCCACTTGCTATTGAATTACCAGAAAGATTGGAGCCTGAGGATTAGCACCAAAAAAAAAACACTTTCCCGTATCTATCCGTACACTCATATTTATTTACTCTATATTTATTTATATTTATATCCCATTTTTAGCTACGTCTCAAATGGCGTGTTATTCACTATAAACTATAGACTACACACTATGCACTATGTAGTACCTTTTTTTTGTAGGGTAGTAACCAGAGTTGTCATCGATCCGATATCCAGTATCGGTATCGGGCTGATATCAGCAGAAAATGCTGGATCGAATATACGATCTGATTCTGTAACAAATCCAGCCTTATACAGGGACTCATTGCAGCCGGCCTGCGCCATCACATTCCACATTTAAACTCAAATTAATGAATTAATTTGGCTGCATGAGTGACAAAATCTCTTCGCACCGGCTAAGCCACTGTTTTTCTCTGGGGAGACAGGGGGACAGAGAGACGGACAGAGAGAGACACAGGGACAGAGAGAGGTCCCGCTTTGGATTTTACACCTTGCAGCTGTAATGAAAGTTTAATCAGACTCAAATTTGACCCTGTTTGCCGCTTCAAAACTCAACCACTGATACAAACCACAGAGAAGAATCGCCTCAATTTGTACTGGAGGAAATGTGTTCTTCGTTTCGCGGCACCGAATCATTTACACCTTTCATTTGATTACTATTAATACTCGAAAATATGGACCTATCCCTACTACCAACAGGTTTTGCTGTGGATTGTGTTTTACATAAAGGCAATGTCCAGTCTGTGACAAGAACTGAAGAGTTTTCAAAGAAAGGTGGCTGGCCACCTGTTCGTTGCTCCAGTCCCACGTACTCTCCGTTCCTTACCTGCCTCTGTGCAGCGGATATCGAAAAAAGCCTAATTAAATTACGATTTGACTGGTCAAACTGAGTTACCTGTCCAGAAATCTAATCTTGATCAGATCCAAGACCACATACAAATATGACTTCAATCCGATTGGGGAGAAAGAGTTAGTATTCCTGTGTTTTGTTCTTTTTCTGCCAGTTGGACTTCAAAAATTCTCTGTTGGTCAAATTGTTTGTGCCAAAAAGACAGATTTGAGCTGTCTGTCTTAACATAGCCATCATGACCAAGTGCAATATTTAAATGCTTAAGACAGATGGATATAATTTTAACTCTGTGATGTCTCTCATCTGTGGTTCTTTTCCATGAACGAATCTTTCCAGTCGTAGTTTCCCCTCAGATTTGGGTTCTCATGACCTTATATTCCAGCTGCAGAGTTTCCCACCTTTACCGTGTTATTTTAGGCTGTGACCTCATCCTGCACTTGCTCTTATCTTACATTCTTACATCATTCACTCTGTAGTGTGCCTACTGAGTCTGCTTAATGTAATTAACAGTGGTATTACTGTTTGAATAGTGTGGCCTCTGCCAGTTCTAGTGAAGGAGGCGTGGCCTCTGCGCCTGTCAGTTCTAGTGAAGGAGGCGTGGCCTCTGCGCCTGTCGGTTCTAGTGAAGGAGGCGTGGCCTCTGCGCCTGTCGGTTCTAGTGAAGGAGGCGTGGCCTCTGTGCTTGTCGGTCCCAGTGAAGGAGGTGCGGCCTCAAACAGCTAAGACTTTTTCTTCAAATTGTATCACATTGAAACAAATCTAAATGAAATGGTATTGAATTCTCACCTGTTTGATGCGGCTCTGCCGATTAAGCGACTGCTAAACGTAATGACTGGGGCAGGTGAAAGGTGCGATCTACGTGACTGGCACACATAACTCGCCTTCCTCCTTACATCGTCACTGTCACGCTTCAGTTTCTTCATTTCTGTCCTGACTAAAGCCCATGTCCATGCTGATGTCATTACACGCAGACACGGCGTGAGATCGATACACAGCACGGCTGAACCCTCTGTCCCATCAACCTCATTACCCGTGCGTCTTTGATAACACTCCGAGCTAATTTCCTCTGAGCTGTTCTGTTTTATTATTTTGCCCTCGTCATTAATACCACGTTTTTTGCTGTCATTTATCAAAGGGTTGGCTTTCTTGAAGTCCTTTAGACCATGTAACACATTTCCACATCTTTTTGATTTAATACAGGATGGATTTGCATGCAGCATGTGCCATACGCTGAAGACACGACTGCGACTTATTTAGAAGATGATATTCACTCACCATCACCAAATAACTTCTGCCCCTTACACAGCTGTTTTGAACTGGTCCAACTGTTTTTAATATTTACATCATCAATATTTACAGCATCATGGAGTCTATTAGAGATTGTGTTTGAAGTGATAATGGCTCTGCTTTACTACAGTGGTGGGTGTGCTTTACTATAGTGCTTTTAAAAAGAATGAAAAAAAACAACTATTATTTGATATTCAGTGTAAAACAGGTTTGGTAGAGAATTGCTAAAGCTGTTATCAGGGTAAGAAGTAGGGCAGGCTGCAGTGAGTGAACAGACAGAGAAAGAGGGAGAGAGAGAGGCAGATTGGAATTGTAATCCCTCTGGCCATCTGTTGGATTCATCCAGCACTTTAAGCGTCTCTTCCCCACTAACTCCAGAGGTTAACAAAGTAAAAGTAACCAAAAGTAAACAGAGAACTCCAGCAGCCGTCTCCCACTTCCCGCTTCCTGTTGCATGCTTCCTGCTTGTTGACCTGCTTCCCCAGATTCCTGGAAGGCTGACATGTCTTCCATTTGTAGACCTTTTTATTCCTACCCTAAATGCATTACGGGAGATCCAGCACGGCCGTTCCACTTTTCGCATTATCGTCGTCTAATTGCGGAGGAAGTGATCAAATCCGTGAAGTTTTCGTACAAAGAACTTTCCTGTATCTGCTTCCATAAATCCCATAAAATGACTCTTTTGCGCAATCATCAAATTAGGAACAAAGTAGTTTTATTGCACTCTTTCATTTGAAATAAATAAGAAACAGCTTTTTATTTTACATTACATCATGAGACCTGTATTTCTTCATATGTCTGAATCTTGAAGTCACGTCAGTTAAGTGTTCATCTTTTAAATGCCAAATATAAACAGTCGTGACTCTTGTGGGTCAGGTCTGCATTTTCGAGTGATCTTAATATCTTTAGTTAAAACCAAGCCGAATGAAACATTGTCACAGAGCGCTGTTGATGTGTCAGACGGTTAAAACATAAACAAGAATGGAGTGCTTGTATTTTAATGCCCAAGAGTCAATAAAAACTGATATCTAAAATCTAACCCTGCCCCTCACCCTAACCTTAACGGTCCATTAGTCAGATTTGGCTCATGCAAAAATCTTACACACAGACCATGTAGCATTTTTCACATTAAAAACACTTTGCTGGAAACGTGGCTTATGATCTGTGTGATGATCTGATGGTCATGACGCAGGCAGCATGCATCTGACCCCCTGTTTAACAGCATGAACAGCATAACTGTGCTGTGCGTGATTAGGATTAGGCTGTGGGGCTACTCATGAAGCTCAGCTCATCATGAACATCATGTGTGGAGTGCAGGAACCAGCATCTAAGATAAGCCTCAGTTTCCATCATTATCCTCCAGCAGATTGCAGCATTAAGGCTGGACGTTAAGCATCAGCGATTCAGGAGACACAGCTGCCTACACTTAAAGGCCGAATGGAAAATGTGTGGAACTCAATGGGAAAACTTGCTTTGCTTTGCATCAGTGAGTCTCCCGGGGCCAAACGTGATGATGTGCATGTTTCTAATTTTATATTTACATACACGGACTTGTCTGTGGCGCTGCTGTTGTGGTAAAGAAATGTCATTCTTGGGAAGCAGGGCGATGGTATACCAGGATAAGGAAAAATTAAATGGTGATACCGTTAATGTTACGCGACACAGGCATACATGATGGCGTTAGGTACGAAATATGCTGTGAGATTTTAAAGCAGGGTAAGCTACTTTTTAAGGTAACCAACCTACAATGCAAAATCAGAGAAGCTCTGTTTTTTGTTTTTCTCTTAATTTAGTCAATAGCCAATTCTCACCAAGTTTGGAGATTGTAGGTTTACATGTGCTTCCTTCAAAACAGTCACCAGATCTTTTTCAACGACTGCTTATACTTTATACTATATCAGGTTACCTCTAATGCAGATATTATTTCCACCATCACGGTACTACACTAAGGTTCTAGACGTGATGTGCGCTACCAGAGTTCTTACAATCTTTAATGCTGGAGAACAATCCAACTACAGGGCTGCACAATATATTGCTTGCTAATCCTTATCGCAGTACTGGCCTTTGCAACATCGACATTGCAGAATCCTGAAATAATGCAAATAAGCACTCTTTTTAAGCAATGTTTTATTATTATTGTGTTCTGTGAGTATATATCCAAAAAGAAAATGGCCAAATAACGCAGTTCGATCTTTAACCATGAGACGTGAAGAATTTGCGTATATCGCTAAGCCAACTGTGATCGCAGTGTGTAGCAATACGGTCAGAATATGCTATATTTGTCGATACCGTGCGTGTTTTGTCCAAACCTGATCTAACAACGCAATGAGTTTAAGTGTATCAGAGCAAAGTTTAGAAGTTTAAGGTCATAGCTGAAGCCTTAAAGTGAAAGAGAACATAAAAACACTTTTAAGGCCTGTGGAGAAAATGCATGAACTCCTCGTCTTTTGTATAGAGAATACCACTGCATGTCAAAACGTCTACTTAAATAAAATAAAAAAAGAATTTCTGCAAGGTCAAGAGCAGTGCCATATTGCCAATTTCATGATGTCATTAGCACAGATGATTTGCAGCTTAGCTGCTAGTTCGATTGCCAACATCAGACTTAACATTCGCCGGAGTCCTCAGGCAGTTTGTTCTGAATTGAGAAATTTAGACTCGATAGACTTAACAAAACTCTTGCAAGTATTTTTATTTTAAAAAATATATATATTTCTCATTTATTAATTATTCTGTAGACACGTTATGAACATTAGCTTTATTAAAGTTGAGCGACGTTTTCTTTCAGGAAGAGCGGAGTCGTCTGACGCCTGATTAAAGACGGTGAGATGCGGCGAAAAAAAGGCTCAAAATACGATATGAACTCAAAATAAAAGTGTTGACATATCCTTACAAAAACCTTTTCACGGGCTCTGTTTGAATGTTATTGGCGTTGGAAGTGGGAAAATGGCGAAATTTAACGATAGCAACATGATCTTTTTATCTCAGAGATGGCTTTCTTCTGTTCTCCTGTCCACTGGATCCCACAGCTTTTAGCAGTTACAGGTTTAGGCGTTCATGCTGATCATTAACACGTCAGAGAAAAAGGCCCACACGTGTCGGAGTGTTATTTTTTTCCTAAAATGTGCAATAAAAAGGTAAGAGCTATATACGTTCTATTAATCCAGTGAGGCCTTGAAGGGCGCCGTTCAATCCCAGCATCCATCTGCCACATTCATCTAGCGGCGGTCAGCAAATAATCTCTCGTAGATCTCACTCAATCCCGTAATAGTCGCTAAAAAAAGACAATGCGTGTCATCATGCTGACATCCCATTAATGCTACATAATCAGAGGTCAGTTCCAAATGCTACTTGTTGTTTTTCCTCCAAATAAAACCTGCAAGCCTTCAATGTGAATATGGTGCACATTTTGGGGACACCCTCCCTGGTATTTTGCCAGAGCAGAGAATTATTTACACTTAAATGTATTCACTTGGCAGTCGCTATTATCCAAAGTGACTTAAACTATGAAGAATGCAATCCAAGCACAGAGATGAGCAGTGACCAGTGGCTTTAAGACGGTCCTGGGATTTAACTTGGTCCGTTTCAGCGTTCCAAGTGGTCTCAGGTCGATGACTCTGCGTTTTTTTTGTGTGTATGTGGACACAAAAAGTGAACTCGGACCCCTCCTAAAACAGCCCACAAGTGAACCGTACTCGGACCCCCTCATTTTGTGGTCCACTTGATTCGTGTCTTGTGAAAAGAAAGCGAAAACCCGAGGCTTTCCGTTCATACATAGCTGCAGATAGAAATCAAGTAAGAAAGGCTTAAGTAATAATAATAATAATATTGCTACTGTATATTACTACTGCAGTATATGTAGTGTACAGGTATGTGGTGTAGGCCTGTGGCATGAAGCATGAGTTGGTTTTCATGCCCTCCATATCCCATTCTCATGTGTAACATGATGTTCTCTAAAGCAGCGGTCACATCGTCCGCAAATAAAATCAACCTGGCGAAAAAACAAGAAATTATGTAAAAAATAAAGACAGAAAGTGAGAGGAAATAAGGCAGGAAGAAAGAAAGAAAGAAAGAAACAAAAACAAGAAAGAAAGAAACCAAGAAAGATGGAAAGAAAGAAACCAAACCAAAAAAGAAGGAAGGAAACCAAAAAGAAAGAAAGAAAGAAAGAAAAAATTAAGTAAATGAACGAAAAAAAGAATGTAGAGAGAGGGAGAGAGAAAACCCCAGTCTTTGAGAGTCCACGTCCATATATACGACAGTATATTGATATATATATTTATGAACATGTTCATGAACTGGAGAGACAGTGGGCTAAACTGACTGGCCCACCTGCCGCGTGTGTACTTTTAATGTAGCCCTGGCTTACTGCATTACTTCAGCTATTACATTTATATTTCTTTATTTGGTAAGTGATGAGGCAGAATCCAATCCAAGCACCGAGCTGAGCACCTGAGGGTTACAGGTCCAGACAGCGCGGCTCTCTGACAGACCTGGGATTTAAACTCGCAACCTTCCAGTCACTAGTGCTGAATCTTAATGACTGGTTCATGCCCACTTTTCTGTCACATCCTAACCATTTGTTTTTCTCTCTCTCCTTCTTTACCTTTTAGTAAAGAAAGCCAAGCTTCAGGGGCCTCCAGGTAAGCACTGTGCTGTTTTTTTCCTGCAATGTAACACGAGACAGGGCATCGCTGCTGTGTGAAAAATGGGGTTTTGGGTTTCATCTTTCCTAAACAAAGAGCATTTGTCCAGGGTTTGGGCTAATCCTGACATTTCTACACTCCACATAGTCACAGTGCATGAGGGAATGAAAGAGACGTGTTGCATGTTATTTTATTAGTCTTTTTTCTCTTTTTTTGGGTTCTTCACTTCCAGTTCTGCACGGTTTTCTTTTTGTTTTTCACTGTGCTATAAAAAGCTTGATAACTAGCACAGGATTGAAATGAGCAGGTAAATACGCTGCACAAACCGTCTGCACCTGAGAGGGACAGAGAGAGACAGAGAACCACCCGGTCTGATGGTTTGATTGTGTATTAAGGAATCTCCCGAGGCCACGAGTCCTTCCTCTTTGGCTCCCGTGCGCTGGGAATGAGATCAGTGTAGGTTAATCTCAAATCCTCACTCCCTCCTCCCCCCTCTGCAAATCCTCTGCACTGTTTGCCCTCAGCCTTCCCATAAGCCCTGTGACCGTGTTCCTTCACAGCATGGAGGAAGTGAGGGAATGCTGGGGAATGCCCATGCTGTAATGGCTCTGCTCTTCCTCATACAGCGCCCTGTTTATTTGCACATTAGAGGCTTGTCAGGTTTTCAGCAATTTGAGGAAATGGATTAATAGTTACAGAAGTGTTTAACTGTGAACACATTTTAAAGCTTGTACACAATTATGACTTTGGGGGGGGAGAACCAGATTAAAGTCCTTAATGTTAATATCAATTTTAAAGGGATAGGCTGGTGAAAAATCGAATTGAATCAAATGTACACAATTGTCCTCTTACACCAAATGTAGTCGATCGACTAAGGTTTGCTTCTTTAGTTTTGCACGACAGCTATTAGACTAATGTAGCTAACAAGTGATGAAAGTCTATCTCACCCAAAATCTTTGCTGTAAATATGTGCATCAGACCACATCCAGGTGTTCAGTGATGTCACACAGACGTGCTGATGTGGTTTAGGACCCAGTGGGACTTACTGTCATGTATAAACACGAACATGTAGCTGAAAGCTGTAATGTTATACACTGTTCGAAAAGGGTTCTTCAAAGGGTTCTTTGGGTAGTTAAGGGTTCTGTGCTTCCTAAAAGCGTTCTTACTCAAAACCCTTTCTGATGGGGAGACACACTGTTGTAGGGTTCCACATAGAACCCTTTAAAGAAGGTGTAGGGGCATCCATCTTGGACAATTTGGTATCATTCCACCCCAAGATGATCATGTACTGTAGTTCCACTTTAAACTTGCATCCCTGAAATGTTACAACATTGTTTATTTTAAAATAAGATGACGTAGCTGAATGATTGTTATTTGAAACAAGTACAGTACTGTGCAAAAGTCTTGGGCGCATGTTAAGAAGTGTGGAAATGCTTTTAAAAATACTGAAATTGAAAGTTCTTGAATATAAAACAATACTATACAGAGCAGTAAACTGTAAAAAGCTAAAAACAGATCAGTGTGTTTGTGTTTCGCAGCCTTTGGCTTTAAAACTGCATCAGTTCTCTTAGCTACACTGTCGTTCAGTTTTATCAGGAAATCGGCTGGTAGGTTGTTCCAAGAATCTTGGAGAACTTGTCACGGTTCTTCTGCAGAACTTTGGTTCTCACT
>JAOUQW010029171.1:0-10024 GCA_028565825.1 Olivaichthys viedmensis | reverse complement strand
ATGAACTCAATCTACTGTAGAATAAGTCTGTAATGTAATGAAACGTGGAGAAGGTGAAAGGAGTGTGCAGACTTTCCCGGCTTGACTGTATATATACACAACTGGGTTTGGAATACCCTGTGTGTAGTGTATGCTAAACCCAGCTGTGTATGGAACTCTAAAAGCTTTATAACATTACGTAGGACAAGCTGCCAGTAGAAAACTGCATGCATGAGTGCGACAAAAATGTATTAACTCTTGGAAATCCAATATTAATCCATATGTTAAACGAACAGTTTGTAATTTTAAGAGCCTCTTAAAGCCTGTGAGGTGAATCATAATTACAATGAAAACATTAACAAGCCTTCACCCAACTGACCCTACCCCCTCTGTTGAAACTAGATTTTCCTAATGAGTTTAAGGAAAAGGGGGCAGAACTGAACAGCTCTGTTAGGTTCATTTTCAAGTTGGAAAAATGTTGACAGAAGCCTAAAATAAAGAAACTAACAAAGAAACTGGCTATATTGAAGATCATATTTTTTTCTAAGGTTTATCTGAAAGTATTAAGGATTATTACAGGTCGAGAAACAAGCTGCACCTTTAAGAAATTATAATACTGTTTATTGTATACAGAAGTTTGTCCAAAGTTCTACATATCAAGGGTTTGTGGGTGATTTGTGTCAATAAAAAGATACCAGCCTTCGCAGTCTGTTGAACAGAAAGTACTGCATTTGCTCCATCAAGATATGTGTGGTATGTGTACCACAACACAATACAAAACCTGATTTACACTAACAAGCTTTTCTCCACAACAAAGAGGGAGAATCCAATTAGTGAATCTAGTTACACAGTAAAAACAGTCTTACTGATCTGGTTCCTGAGAAATAATAGTTATAAGTAAAACGGTGTGTGAGTGTGGGAGCTTGAATCCAAAAATTGTGGTCCACAATCACAGACCATAGTCAGAGCCTAACAGTGCAGGATAATTCACACTCAAAAACACAAAAGAACAGGCAATGCTTAAAACTAGAAAAACACGATACTCAGAAAAACTAGGAACTAAAGAAAGCAAGAGTCAAAGCAAGAACCCCCTCGGCTCAGAATTGTAGCAATTACTCATACAACATGTCAACAACATAGGGGCAAACCAAGGGGTATTAATACACTGACTAACAAAGGATAATAGTAAGCAGGTGGGACCAATTAACTGTCATGGCAACCGGATGCGAGAAGAGGAAACACTGATCATATGAGAAAAGTGAAGAGCAAAAGGGACAAAATGGGACAGACAATACACTGATTATGAAGAGTTAGCAAGGACACATTTTAAATAGAATCAGGTTGGATGTGACAAAATTGCACGAAATGGGAATTAATTATATTAATGATGCCAAGCATTCAGAACTGTTATAGTCTCAATGATCAACCAGACTGCATGGACACACAAACCCCTGCCCATTCTGGCACTAATACAATTACAACTGCAGTTATTAATAGTTATTATTACTGCATTACTGATATGTGTGTGTTTGTGAGGGAGGAATGGAGGCAAAACAGTAGGAAAAGAAAAAAGAAACAAACTCTCTTGTTTTCCCTCTCTATCACACACAAAATGAAAAATGTCGAAATACAAGATTTCAAGAGAAGTCAAAATCCAAAGACACTGTGCATGGAGACAGCCAGAGAGACAGAGAGGAGGAATACCCTTTACCCAAAAAGAGGGAAAACAGTTTAGTTTGAAGACATACAAACAATAAACCTGAATGACAGAGAACAAATTTTTCCTCTCAGAGACACTCAGGAGAGAAAACAAAACATCTACACACAGAAAGCCAGAAACAGAGAGACAGAGACAGAGAGGGGGCAGTAGAAAGCGAAAACACTCCTCTATGCTTCTGCTGTATTTAAAAAAAACAAGCTGCATTCAGTAAGATGGAGTTTTTGGAAGAACCTGAAGACATTCTCTCTATTTTTCCTGTCAGCTCCTTCTCATAAGGTACCTCTCTGTTTTTGTGGATTTTATAATAGTACTGTTTGTTTTAGTGCAGTGAAATGGTTAATGTCGATGAAAACTTAGTTAGACTAAAGATATCTTTGTGTCTCACATTTGTTTTTTTCCCCTCTTTTCTCTCTCTCTCCATCTTCCCCACAGCAGAGTGTGTCAATGGGTTGAGCTAGGATTGTTTTGGGGTGTGTGGTGCTGAGAAAAGGGAAAGTAAAAGCACTTGATTCTGGTTCCCAAACTTACTGACATAATGAAATGGGAAAGGAAAGTTCATCAAACTTACACACACACACACACACACACACAGCGAGCAGCGGAGCAGTTCAAGTAGATATTTTTAGCTCTCCTCCCTGCTGAAGTGGATGAGGATGGATAGGACAGCGAGTCCAGACTCTGCCTGTTTGGAGACGATTGTTCCCGCCAGGGACCCATAGATATTCCCCCTGGGAAGAGGGGGTTTAGAAAAGGACAAGGCTAGGAAGAATTTCTAGGCTGTGGACAAAACTGCAGTAAAGTTGTGGTTCCAGTGATCTACCATTCAGAAAAGTGTTGGGACAGGGTCAGTGTCACACATTCGCAGTCTGCATTAACAACATGGTTGATAACAAATTTATTGGTGGAGATAGTGATACTGGTGGAGAAACCTGCCATATGATGCTGTATTGCATCAATGCTCTTAGTATACAACCACTTTGTGTGAAAGAGAAGCAGATTGAGCGAGCGCATATTTGGAGATGCGTTGGTTGTCCAGAAAGTTTGTTTCTCCCCCACCCCGCGGGAATAGTAATGCCCTCACTGCTGCATTCTTGAAACCAGGTACCAAACAACTCATGGCCTGGCACCAGTCTGGGGCTGGTGGTTGGGAACCTCTGGTCTAGAGCACACAGGCATGATCACACAGCTCCTCAGAAAAAGCCAAAAAAGGATGGGATGGTAGTGTTGTGGATGGACCTGGCAGGCACAGGTTTTAAAATACTGATTTCACAGAAAATGTTTGCTTGCATTAACGTGCAAAATAGCAATCTAATTTACTGGAGCACGCTAGCATTACCTTGCTAATTCCCGAGTCCTACAATTAAGTCAGCTACCATTGATAAACTGTGGTATAAACATATTGCTCTGAAAATTCTTAGCACCCTCATAGTTGAATATGTTCTTCTTTAATATTCTGTGTCAGACCATATTCAAACAAGTTCAAATGAGGAACAGCAGCCGTATTTTGGAACTTATGCAAGTTGTCTAATGAATATTAATGAGCATTACGGGACTGCTTATGAATATTCATGGTCTGTGGGCGCTCAGCAAAAAGCAGATGTGAGTGGGAGAGGCATTATTAAAATACATAGACATGATTTTCAGAGTAAAATCACTTGAGATGACACTCGAGAATAATACAAAAATAAAACACAAACACACACACACACAGACACACCAGTCCATCTCCCAGCATGCCTGCTCACTTTTCAAGGCATTGGATTGGCCAGGTGTCTGCAGTGAGGTCAATAAAGCCAAGCTGCCTTTGTAGCGAGAGACACGCACACACACACACACACACACACACAGACACACACACACACGGACATGCACACAACTTTAGATAAAAAAACAAACAAGGCTCAGGTCAAAGTAGCTCATATTACTGTGCACAGACAACTTCTCTCACACACACACACACACACACACACACACACATACAGAGTGGACTTTTTATACACACTTGCCATTCTTTATGTCATGTTCCCAAATTATCAGTTGCCTTTCTTACGAGTCTGATGAAGTGAGGGATCAATTGCAGCAGCTCCACAGCACACACACATATACGCACACACACACACACACACACACACACACACACTCAAATACACTTTAACATGCTGGAACATGCTTTTTTTACATTCAAAAACAAAAACTAGCCCAAACTAGGTTATTTTCCATCAACTTGAATGGCGACTGGAACAGTCACAGTGATGACAGTAAAGGTGACATCACCATGACGCTTTTATGCTGCTAGCCACACCCACAATTACTATTAGTCCCTCTTGGTGCCAATCTTAAGCAGGTACCAAAAGCTATAACTGGAACCTTTGGTACTGGACCAGTTCCAGTTTTCTGGGGCAAAGGTTCCGGCCCTGATTCTCCACTGGACACTAAAATAGATCCATATTCCCTCTCTCTCTCTCTCTCTCTCTCTCTCTCTCCCTCTCTCTCTCTCTCTCTCTCTCCCTCTCTCTCTCTCTCTCTCTCTCTCTAAAGAGCGCTCTTTTTGGTGTCGCGCGCATTTAACGCGCAGCTTCAGCTAAAGAGCCGCGCTGCGCAGAGAATTATAAACAGTTGGATCACACTCGCAAACACGTCTAGACTCAAAAAGGGGAACGGGTTTCCATTTGTGCATGGGGGATTTTCAGTCTTGCATTCTGTAAATAATGAAGGTGTTTCAGGATGAAAGCTGATGTTGCTGTCGTTGCAATAATCTCGAGGAGCACACTGATCATCAATTGACGAGCAGGCCTACTATGTATGTGAGCCAGCATTTGTAAAAGTAGGGCTCTATGCACCATATATAGCCTCGAATCTGGCATGAAACGCAAGTAAGTTTACAAACGTGATTTCATTGTGTGCAGCTCTTAAAATCTGGACAATCTGGAGTCCATCTCTTGTGAATGCAACGTTCTCACTGGGCTTTAAGCCTCCAGATGCTGGCAACTATACACCCAACAAATCCAATTTCAATCATTTTGAATTGCACGGTCTAATTATGTCATAATTCAGAGAAATACTCAATTACATCAAGAGCAAATAACCCAAACATGCTTTTCCTGCAATTAAGGCAGATCCAGTAAAAAAATAAAATAAAAAATACTGACAAAACAGTACGAAAGTAATCATTTTTTGCTATAAAGTATGAAGTCTAGAATGATATTTGTGGAAAAAAAAACTTGTGGAAAAAAAAAAAAACCTACTCAAATGACAGTAATTGAAAGCACACTGTGGAGGGTTAAAAAAAATAGTTTCCGGTGTCACAAGGTGCCTTTTGGCGACTGCAGTTGTGTGAGAGATGGGCGGCATTAAAATGCAGTACCTGGCCTGGCAGAGAAAGCTCTCCATTAATTAAGAGATCAAGGTGGAGCTATTGTTCTCCAGCACACACACACACACACACACACACACACACACACAGACCTCTTTACCACATTCTGTGTGTCTTATTGTGGTTGCGACACGGATGCTGCCACTTCACTCGATATCAGCGGGGCGTGTTTGTTTTTGCAATCTCTCAGCTGAAGCTGCATGGAGTCAAAGAGAACAAGCAAACATTTGGAGCTCAGACAAAAAAAAAAAAAGTGCCACCAAAGTGTGAGAGGGTCATCTGTCTACAGTTTTCTCTTTCTCTCTCTCTCGCTTGCTCTCTCGCAGCATGCTCTAGTTGAAGTGTGTGAGTGTGCCACACACAAACCTATGTTTATGTCTAAAATGCTGTTTACGTGTTTACAGAGAAAAGAGATTTTCGAGGCGGATAAAGAACGGTCTACAGTATCAAGGAAAAGATCTGTGGCCATCCGGAGCCGACGCATGGAATTAGAAATCTCAAACCCACTGACCACGGCTAGGCTGTAGCATAACTGAGAATAATCTAGCACCAGTCTGGAGATACCAGCGTATCTCCCAAAAAAGTTAGCATTACCCTTAAGCATTCTTCTGTTGTCCCTCTGAGGGAACCCTGTAGAACCCTACAACAGAGTGTTTCCTATCAGAAAGGGGTTTTGAGTAATAACCCGTTTACGAAGCTAAGAACCCATAACAATCCAAAGAACCCTTTGAAGAACCCTTGAAGAACCCTTTTTCTAAGAGTGTAGCTTGCAAAAATCATGCTTCATGAGTGTATTGTTTTAGGATGCAAGTCACCAAAGTTTCCATCCCGGAGGACTTTTGCCTCCAACGCCGATGTATATGCAGCACATTTCACAAAAAGAAGTAGTTTGAAAATTCCTGTGCATTTTTTGAAGGCTCTCATCCTCAAACATCATAGTGTTCCTTCCATATACCCACCCAGCTAACAATTTTAGGTTCTCAGAACGTTTTCTGAATGTTGCGGTTCTAGGAACTTTTGGTCTGTCAAGTTTTCTGGGTGTTCCGGAAATGTTGCTGCAACATTTTTAGTTGTAGGTACTTGTCTGGGGCATTAACACTAACATTTCCATAATGTTAGTTTTTGTCTATCTGCATCGCAGGAACATTATTTTTGGAGCATTATAGCCTAACTTTTTTAGAACCTGTCGGATACTTACTGAATGGTCAAATAAAGTTCTCTGTTTGCTGGGCAGATGTCTGCATTTGTCACAGCAACTACAGATAGCATTTTAATTCCCCTATAATTCGCTTAATAATGCTTCTTATGAGCATAATTTGTTTGTCCATCATTTCTTGTATTAACTAGCTATCTCACGTCCAAAAGCCAGCAGAGAAAGTGAACGAAGGAGACAAAATGACAGAAGAGAGGCCCTTACACGAGTTCTAATTTGCAGTTGGGGATTCATTATTTGCTTGTTTGCGAGGCAAGGTTTTTGTCTCTCAGGTTCGAGTCACACTATCTCCGTCTACCTGTCTAGCTTTTCATCTTCTCGTCCATCACTGCTAAACTGACAGCTGACCGACGATATTCAATGACCAGCCACGCCTATGCTTCCAAGATCTACCAACACCAATCTACCAATCTTTTGTCATGGATCTCACTCCTTTAACAAAGTCCCAAAAGCCAAACGCATCATTGATATTCCCTGCATTGACATAAAGTTTCACATCTTTTAAAATGATTCCCAACCGTCCTGAAATAGACCCGGACGACCCTGTAGGCCTCCACTCTCCAGAAACGATACTCTGATCAGATGCATTCAATAGGCATCTGCTCATTCATCTCTCACTGTATACATATGGCGTTCTTGTGATTAGCTTTTGATGAAGTACACTCACGGTTAGCTTAAAAACCAGGGATAAAAAAAAAAAGACCCAAACCGGAGCACTAAAATGGCATCTGGCATGTCGGAAACAAATCCGCATCGCGTTTTATGGCATTGACGGATGATATTTGGAGTAGCAGCTCCGACACACTTCACTTAGAGTTTCGAAGAGAAGCTAAAAAAGAAGCCAACATCTTGAAGAAATCGTGGACATCAAAAACAACGACAGTGTTTATACATTTGCAAGAGTTGGGAACGCAGACGAGTCAAAATGATAGTTTAAACGCAGTGCGCGCACCACGCGTGTCCCCAGACATCCGCACAAAACATACTTACGCAAACGTGCAGCGTGATTACTGGAACCGCGGTCATATATAGAAAGAGAAGGGAAAGAAAAAGAAAAACTGGTCAGGGAGGTTTAACAAAGAGTCAAGCACTGAGAGCGAACAACAACAACACAAAAAGAGGCAAGAGGTGGCGAGAAAGGGAGCAAGCATACAAACACGCACAAGTTAAAGATGCTCCTCACCTGCCATAAATATCTCACCGGGGTTCAAACACATGTGCTGTTTTATTTCTGAGGACAGAGAGCAGGAGATATTTGTCAGGGGAGGGGAACACACTCACACACACACACAGTCTTGAATTTCTATCTCTGTGTTTCCATTGACTTGGGTGCTAACTGCTGCGCCTACACCAACGCAGTCTCACGCGCGCACATTCGTAACACCTGGCACAACTGGATTCATGTGACAAAAAGGTCACAAGGGTTAAGGCTGGTGTGGGCGCGAGGTTCAGCATGCGTAATCTTTTCTTACGACTTTATTCGTGCGAAATGAAACCAAATCCAACCACAGCGCAATTCGCTTGTTCATGGGGCCAGTTGTTGTTGTTATTGTTTTTTTCTTTAAGGAAAGCTGCGTTATATATTATATTATCTTTATTATATTATCTATATTATACTGCACATTCAGAAACAAGAAGGGACCCAATAGAGAACCAAAGCAAACCAAAGCAACTGAGGAACGGCCTCAGTGACGACGGCAGTGAAAAGCGACTGCATCGTCATTTTGTTATAACTACGTTATTACAGCCAGCACTCTTCTGATCATCCCATTATGGATTTCTTTTGAATTATTTTTTTTAAATGGCGGCTTGGTGTTTGTCTGTGTATATGATGTGGCATGTTGTGTGATAGTATGTGTAACCAATCAGCAACGAACAATGCTGCTAGTCCCATCCCCGGGTACTATTAGGTCCTGTTGGTACCAATCTTGAGCAGGTGTTACCATTTAGCAAGTAAATACTGCCATGCCCAGGGCTCGATTTGCGGAGATGAGAGAGGATCTCATCCCCTGGTTAAAAAAACGACACAAATCATCCCCCTTGTAAAAATTGCCATCCCCCTTTTCCATCCTTCTTTGGATTCATTTCCTTATGTGATATCACTTAAGATGGCTATTATTGATTACTGTCAGAAATAAAAACAAGAAAACGTGATCTGTTGACTCTCTGTAGTCTATTACATTAGTAGGTTAGCTAGCTAACTAACTAGCTCATGTGAGGTTTATTATTCTTTTTTCTGCATAGCGAGATATTTTGATGCCTGCCAGGCTAAGATTAATTTTAGCGTTGTTCCAAATTGGTCTCAAACTTCCTAACAATTTGCACGACTTCATGAATGCATATGAAAAGCTGCGGAGGTTAAGGTTAAGGTTAGGGTTAGGGTTAGGCACGGGGTTAGTGTACGAACCTTTTCTTACGACTTCGTCGCTTGAAATCAGTTGAAATGCAAGAACATTAGCCTCGTTTGTTCAATTTAGGTTAAGCTAGGTTAGTTATTCGCTAGCTAATTCCTAGCATCCTGAGTTTCTCATTGGATCGGGTTGCTTTCTTCTCCTTGTGAAATGGATTTTAGGACAGTTTAATGACATTTGGGGGAAAACCTTGCTGGCTAAGCTAACTAGGCTGAGTAAATAAGGAAGTATTTAAATGTAGCTATACCTGAGACCCCTCTGGCGTTTTTGTACCTATTATCCCAACTGAAATTGGACAACTGGCTATACGTATAAGTATAACCTAACACGAAACACTAATTTCAGCAATTAAACGTTTGGATTAATTACTGTTTTTATTTCATTAAATAACATTTTATACTTTGCGAATTATATCTCCCAGTAAAACATGCATTAAAACAAACAAACAAACAAACAAAAACAACAAGCTATGCCAACAATGTACACCAAACTGGTCCCTATTAAAACAGTAAAACACACACACACACACACACACACACACACACACCTGTAGGTCATCCTCAGACATGGTGTTACTGTGTTGGATAGTTTGGCTTGGCAGCACACAGCCTTGTGGGAAATATTAATCTGTCCCCAGGGCCAGGAGAGAGATGAGTGGAGAGAGAGAGGCGAAAGGAGGAGTGACATTTTAGATTAGAAAGTGTTTTAGTACATCAGAATCAGACAGATCTGTCCACGATCCAAAAAGTTTTCTAAAGGTTTGCAATCCTGTGCTTGCAGAAACATTTTGAGTTTCAAAACGTCCTTTCAGCTTTTCAGTCCTTATGTGTGTGTGTGTGTGTGTGTGTGTGTGTGAGGATGATATGATGCTATTATCATTTGCTTTGGCCAACTGAATTATTTCTTGTACATTTCTGGAATAGCTGTTGTATTTACCAGGAAGCCATACTGTTCAGTGCCACACAGCCACACACTATCGAGAAAGAGGAAAAAAGAAACACAAAGTGAATGCTGTAAAAATATTTACGCTCTCACTCCACATGCTGGATGGGGTTAAAATGCATTAAACCCGAGCTTTTCATTTTTATTTGTTCTTTAAAACAAGCAGTAACACACATTAGGTGGATGTGGTGTTTCTGGCGGTTTGAATTCGCCACCGTCTGGAGGGAGAAAAGAGGAAGGAAAGATATGTGGAGCCACATTTGAAAAAGCAAGCGCATGCCGTCTCGTTTGCCAACACCGCTTTGTAAAACACACACACACACACAGACACTGAGGAAAAGGAATAACAGCAGCATGAGGCAAAAACTACAGCAGAATACGGAACG
>JAOUQW010029170.1:0-10026 GCA_028565825.1 Olivaichthys viedmensis | reverse complement strand
TCGTATACATTGAAATGAAATGTGGTTTCTACAGGACCATGGTGCAACACACAACAATACAGCAGCACGCTATACAGAACTACATAAAGTGCAAATACACGACAGTGAGGACGAGTGCAAATATACATTATACAGTAAATGCACAGGACAATACACACTAACTAGACAGGACAACAGAACAATATTGAATGGGGTACAGCCATATACAACATTTATGGAAATAGACACACACAAAAACCGCTTTCCATGCTTAGGGATCCTCCTGATAGGAGTGTTAATAAGGGAGCGCATCATTTTTCATTTAAGTGTCGGGATCTAAGATCAAACAGATGCTCCTCGTATTTAAGAAAATCTGTGACAGGATGGGACAAATATCTAACCATAGACAAACATATTAGAGATCAAGATTGACATCATTATATATATAGCGACGTGAAGCCACTTGGCCGCCATACTGGTCCTGTAAAATAAATGGCTATCTATGGACCCAGATGGTAAGAAAAACAAAAGACCCTTAAAAAGTCAATGCAAGTCTATGTGGGACACTTGATTCTGTCTCTGTCAGCTATCTAGATCTCTAATATGTATATCTGTGGGCATAACAGTCAATTTCTGCCAGTATGTAGCTACACACACATCCCTGGCACGTCCCTTTTGCTGGATTTTCCACAGTGTGGCTTCCCAACTATCCAATCATCAGACTGCTTGCAGACGAACCTAGCGCAGGAGGCGGGAATAGTCGTAGCACAAGAGACAGGATTTTTTTAAAGAATGCAGGTGGGAAAAAATTAAGCAACAGTAAAGTTCTTTGCAGCTCTTCTTCTCTGAGTTTATTGATGAGGTGCTGGTCCATGTTTTAGGTGTACACCACCATCTAGTGTAGGAGGTCCCGAGCAACTCCGCGTATATCAATTTCAACAATGGAAATCAGTCAGTGAGGAAAAAGGATTGTTCTAGATGGTCCCTAAAAAATTTTTTTAATGTTCATTAGATTAATTTTAGTCCAGCATGTAAAGTTTAATGTTGGAAAAACCATCGTTATTATTGTTCCGTTTTCAGTAAAAAAAATTAAAATGGCCATTTTGACAGAACATAAGGATTAAAAAGCATGTGTGCAGTGACTCTATGAACAAGAGTGAATAAAAGGCAACCTGCCTTTTTCCACACTATTTACTGCATAAATCATACAACAATGGTTGAATATAACTTTGCCCGTCCATTGATAAATGCAGTGTGATTTATTCATTTTTCTACAGGAGAATCACGAGAGGACAGAACCTTCAGGAACTGGATGAACTCGCTGGGTGTTAGTCCATATGTCAATCACTTATACAGGTAAGGCAACTCGAGTAGTGTGAGTCCCTGGTTTACTAAAAGTTTGCGTGTCCAAACTGATTTACTAACAGGATCTACGGAGGATTGCATGTGTAAATTAATACGACTAAAGGGCAGGTGTTTCATTTGTGGATTTTGTTTGAGAAAGTTTCTCGAAGTGAGGACTTACAATTACTGCTCTAAAGTTAGTTTTATATAGATTCGCCTCATGTTCACACCTCCGATGCCAACAGCATTCAAAGAGTCTGTGAAAAGGTTTTAATTACATACACACTACCAGTCAAAAGTTTGGACACTCTAAATTGAATCTATATTTTTCATTGTCTTAAAGACATTTTGATAAAGGCTCATGGTTGAAATTTGTTTCCCCAAACAAGTAGTTTATCATTGAGAGCGTTAGGAGAAGCAGAACAACAAGTGACTCGGCCTATTCGGGAAGTTTAAGAAAAGCCTCCTGGGTGAAGCTCCCTCATGAAGCTGGTTGAGAAGATGCCGAGAGTGTGGCAAAGCTTCATCAGGAACACTGTTAAGAACTTAAAATAGAAAATAGTTTGGATGTGTTGAACACTTTTCGTGGCCACTGCATAATTCCATATGTGTTATTTCATAGTGTTAATGTCTTCATTATTATTGTAAACTAGTAGAAAATAGTAAAAATAAAGAAAACCCTTCTATGAGCGGGGGTGTCCAAACCTTTGACTGGTAGTGTACATTATGAACAGAACACACACTCATGGCTACGCTCTTTTATATTCCATTCATATCATATTCTGAACAGTTTTTGATGCGTCTCACCTCCTTTAATCGGCTACCTGACACGTAATTATGCATACATGTGGCAAATAGATAGAATAGAATAGAATGCTATTTATAGTGAAATAGCGAATATAAAACCAACTTTATTGCGATAATACAGTCATAATTTCGAGACACGTTCACTTAGTAAATGTTCTTTTAATATTTCCTTTAAGTGGCTTCAGTTTTTAAATAGCTTTGAACAATGTCAATGCGAGGCCACTTGAGCCCACATCTGTTAAAGCATAGCTTACATTTATTTATTTGGCAGACGCATTTATCCAAAGTGACCTACAAGTGAGGCAGAATCCAATACGAGTATATAGCTGAGCAATGAAAGGTTAGGGAGCTTGTTCGAGGGATTTGAACGCTCAACCTTCCTCTTACTAGTGCAATAGTCCTGAGTCATCAGTCACAAAGTTTCAGCAATTACTGACTACTACAAAGAATTACAAGTTCTTTTCGTGAGCTAACTCCTGTTTCTTTTTTCCAGCGATCTGATGGATGGCTTGATTATTCTCCAGCTGTACGAGAGAATCCAAGTCCCTGTGGACTGGAGGAAAGTTAACCGTCCTCCTTATTCAATCCTCGGCTCCAATATGAAAAAAGTTAGTATGAGGCGTGCAGCTAAAACTTTTAGTTCTATTGTCTGCTATTGCATTATACTTCTGTATCTAAGCACCAGATGTTTAATGGTCCATAGGGTACATGAATGTACAAGAGAAATAGCTGAAAACAGTTTATTACAATGAATCAATAGAAAATGAGTCTGTCAAAGAGCTAATTACTCTAATTTGCAGTCATAAATCCAGTATCTTAGACAAAATAAGCTTTTTATTAGGAAGCTATTTAATTTTAGAACATCACTATAATACAGTCACTGAAAAAAACTGAATCGGTTCCAACAACTGTTCTAACTGGCGTCTTATTTGATATGTTTTTTGATGTGAGTTTGTGAATGTGCTTAAAGGTAATTTAGCCTTTTCTGTTCTCCTTGATTCCTTTATAACCACCTGATTTTATTTTAGAATATCAATAAAAGATTTATCACAAAAAAAGATTACAATGTTAAAACATTGATGCAACATCACATTACATGTATTTATTCAGTTACTGCCCCGGGAGAAGCATGGGATTCACACACATGGACATCAGTGCAGTATATAACACAACACGGCTCGTAAATGAACGCAGGGAAAAGCCAGGATATTATAGGCAGATAAAATGTATGAGTTTCTATACCCCAGTGTATTCACTGATGTATACACCTCGGTGCAGAATCCCAAATGTGATCTGCATTTATCAGAAATGCGTGTGATTTATGTATGAAGTGCTGCTGGAGATGTTGCTGCATTATGGATGTCATGCTAATAAAGCAAATACATATGTGTGTGTTTTCCCAGCTCGAGAACTGTAATTACGCAGTAGAGCTGGGCAAAAGAGAAGCAAAGTTTTCGCTGGTGGGCATTGGAGGTGAAAATATCAACGAGGGCAGCCCCATGCACACGCTGGCACTGGTATGGCAACTAATGAGAAGGTACTTTCACTCGCCTGCATGCTGGAACTGCCAATAAACAGATAACTTTTTGGAATTTTCTATTCATTGAGATCTGATTTTCTAAAACTTGTACTCTTTTGCGTTCCAATTCAGTTTTTTTTAACGCTCCCTCATCAACTTCCCATCACTCAGGTGAACTTCGACCTTTAGCTTTGAGACTAGCTAGTTTGCTAACGAGAATCTCAGCAGAATCCTATATTCTTGCTACCTAGCTAGCTGTGTAAAGCAACAAAGTTACAGTAACAGTATCGGAACGCGAGGACCGTTACAGTGTTTTTTTTTTAAATATGGCGTTAATTTCCTGATAAAAGTAATTGCACATACAGAAATCCATAAGTGATTCCACTAATCTGTAACTTGTGACAAATTTCGTACTTATGTGTCACACACACATCGACAGTCCAGGACCACACTTCCCAGAATCCCACACGCTCCCCTGCGTCACTCGGCGAGCCGGCCGGCTTACTTCCACGTTCGCGATCGCCGAGCTTTTGATCGCCCGCACCCGTCACCATTCACATCAGCGTGGAGGCACCCACACCTGATATCACTCACCACACATATAAGCCCCACACCAATGCACTAACACCACTGAGTATTACTCGGATGTATATCGAGATACAACGCGCTTTTCGGACTGATCACTCGAACTTGACCACGGATATCCTGACCTTGACCCAGCTTAAGCCTCTGACAGCCTGTCTGTGAATCGCCCGACCTATCGCCTGCCCCCCGACTACTCTCCTGCCAAACTCCATCGTCCTCTATGAGCTCGGAGCCCCCACCTGCATCTTATTATATCATATCATATATGCTTATTATATATCATTTGCGAATCCTTATTCACACATTCAGTTACTTTATGTATCAATTCATGGGTTTACAGATACCATTTTACGTGTAGAGTCTTGACAGTTTATAGCTGAAGGCGTAGAACTGTTAGTTTCAGCCCCGCCCCCTGAGCTCTCTCATGCCAACCACCAAACCCCATCCCCTCAACTCTTCGGAGCCATGTGAGATGTTTCAGGCGAAACCCTTCGAGTTGTAATCGTGTATTTGCGCAGTGTAATCAGTAAATCGTAAATGTAGCATAAAAAGTTGTAAGCACGTCATAATCGCAACATGAAGATTTGAAAAACTTAAATTAGGATTCGTAGTTGTAATATGAGGATTGTAATCATGAAAATGTATGTTACAATGACAATTGCAGATCTGATTATGGATTTGCAATCCAAAAAATGACGGTCTCATGGTTGCATGTATGTACAATTACTTTTGACCAGAAAATCACTGCAGTATTTTATATATCACATTTGCTACATGCAGGTACACGATCAAAGTCCTGTCTGACATCGGCGATGGAGGGAAATTAAATGACCAAATCATAGTCGACTGGGTGAACAGCACGTTGCAAAAAGGACAAAAACAATCTATTATCGGCAACTTTAAGGTAAGATGTTGCATACTTGTTCTATATGTGTTCTACTTTGGCCAAACTCTCAAACTGCTGGATGACATTTTTTTCCTAAAAGATTTAATGATAGATTTGTTTAATCAGTAAATTATCAATGAGAGTTTAACCACACTCTTAGAAAAAATAAGTTCCTCAAGGGTTCTTTGGATGGTTAATAGTTTTCTGGCTTTCTTAAGGGGTTCTACATAGAACCTTTTAGGGTTTTCCCAGAGAGACAAACCGAAGAATACTTTGGAAAGGAGCTAGATAGCTTTTTGGAAGACTGTATTTGCATTTACTAATTTGGCAGACGCTTTGGACCTACAAGTGTGACACAGTCCAATCCATGCATAGATCTAAGCAGTTAAAAAGTTAAGGTTCTTGCTCAAGGGCCCGACAGTGGGGTTCTGAACGCACAACCTTCCAGTCATTAGCACAGATCATTAACCACATATGGAGCAATTCCGACTAAATGATTAGCTGGCGATGAAAGTGACCATTTTATGTCTACATCTAAGCACTATGAAGCATCATATTTAAATGCTTTTAGGACAAATCGATCAGCACCAGCCTCCCAGTGATTGATCTGACCGATACAATTGCACCCGGAGCCATCAAAGCCGAGATGGTAAAGAGGGGAGACCTGAGTGCCGAGGACAAGCTCAACAACGCAAAGTAAATTTTCAATGTGAATCTCGTTAATCCATTCTTTTTACTGATCTGCCATAAAATGAGGCAAAATCCTTTCCCTCTCTCTTTTCTCAGGTACGCCATCTCGGTGGCGCGTAAGATTGGCGCCAAGGTGTATGCGCTGCCCGAGGACCTGGTGGAGGTCAACCCCAAGATGGTGATGACTGTGTTCGCCTGTTTGATGGGGAGAAGTCTGAACAAAGTGAAGGGCTGATCGGTCCCGCTCATCGTTTATTATTCTGGGGATGGGACGGTATATCGGTTTCACGGTATACCATAATAAGGAAATTGGAAATAGTTATACTGTTAACGTGAGGCTATGCTGGTGTTAAAAATGGGGTTGAAAAAGGAAAGCATATTTCCAGGTGACGCGCATACCTTGAAATATGTTACAAGAGTTTTAAAACAGGGTGGCACACTTTTTAAAGAGGTAAAAGAATGAAAGAAATGATACTAAAGAACTGAAGGCTAAGAGTGATCCTCTTAACAAGTGAAGTTGTAAGCAGATAACCGTGATATACAGAAAACCCTGATATTGGGCTATACTCTTATATACCGTGAATTTTTATATACTGTTCCACCCTTGCTCATTCTATGCACTCCATCTCTTGCTCTCTTTTGGTTCCTGCACCTTTTCTCAGCCTCTCACACAAAAGCTAACGTCTCTAACCAGAAAAGACAAAAATGATCATGATGTCATATACATAACACTAATTGGCCCTTTTTATTCAATACTATCTTTATTTCCTGTAAAAAATGTCACTTTGTATGAAATGCGTGGATTGTCTTTATATTTGTTAATGTTCATAAATGTTGTTTGCTTTCGATGACTTATTAAAATAAATCCATCACATAAAGCCACTTTGTAACTAGCTTGTCATTTTAGTATGGGACTCAAATAAATGTGTGAATTCCAACAACTACAACATTTAAAATGATCTATATGCAAAGATATTGACGGCACTCACGTTTCCTTCAGCTTGATTACAACTTTTATAGCATTCTCTTTAATGGTAATCCTAAACAATGTTGTCTACTCTTTTAGCATGGCCCAGAAATGATTGTTTGGGATTTGCAGGTATAGGCAGCGGTCCATTCCGAGGTGATCATGACTATGGCCTATTCCCTTTGAAGGCTACAACCTTCACAGTGAGAACTCGAAAGGGTCCCCCTCTGTAGGGGTCGAAAGTAACGACCATTTGCAACGCCCTTCAACGTAATTTTTCAAAGCCAAAGCCGGTGTTTTATTGTATCACCACTTATTGACTTAGCCTGATTTGGTCAATTTACAGGCGCAAATAAATACAAATGCACGAGCTATGGGCTGTTACCTGAGGTAGGGATATAAAACAACAACCATGAAGCCTTTAACAAAAAGCTTACTTTCCGCAGTGCCACTTTCAGCTGTTTTATTCTTTTTAGTTACCTTCAGCATAAAAGCAGTGCAAAGATTCTCGGGAGCAAAGCGTCCATCGGCTGTTTCCTTCGATAATGACCATTTTGAAGGGCCTTTTGAAGTTAATGCTTTTAAAAAAAAACAATTAATCACTTCGGTTTGGAACGACCCCACAAATGGCTGCCGTGTGCGTGTCCCCCCTCAAAGTGCCTTGCGTAGGCTTTCATCCCTTTACAATGGACCGCAGCCATAATCTCACTATCAACAGAGTAGCTAAAAGCAATGCTATTTAGGAATCCCACCGTATTAAAATAAAACACCTAACCAGAGTGTTGTATGAAACATTCAGCAAAGTAATAGAACTGTCTGGGCATGGCTTAATAGTCGAATAAGTATGCCTGATTGACATCCCTTTATCCAAGACTTGCAGCAGGCTACGCCACTCGAACAGAACCTAACGCAAAGTAGGGAATTAGGATTGTTTGACCTACCCAATTACAGAATGACCACAGTTCAGACTCGAAGAGAGCATTCAAGCGTGAACGCACAGTTTTAATAAAGGCTATGTGGGAGGAACAATCAAGATTAGCCACAGCCACATTACACTGAAAGGTAAAAAAATACATGTTGGCATTGGAAAGTCGCCAATTATTCAGACTTTCTACCGCAAGACCGACATAATTAACCTAATTAGAAAGCAATCACCACTTTAAACTACAACTATGTATACATGCGAACCTTATTGGCATGACCATATGCAGTTACAGTGTTGCCAAAAACTACACATCTCCGTCTTGATCATTTCCCAGCTTTTGGAAACGGATGATCAAAAACATTGGCATTCCAACGTGCCAAAGTTACATGAGCCTTTCCAACTCCAGAGGGACTCCCTTTAGCCTCTATGAGTTAAAAGTGCTAAGGGTAAGAGAAAGGGTATGTTTTCAGTTGAGTTTTGAAAGAACACAGAGAAAAATAGTCACAGAGAGA
Organism: Olivaichthys viedmensis; assembly: GCA_028565825.1. NCBI lineage: Eukaryota > Metazoa > Chordata > Actinopteri > Siluriformes > Diplomystidae > Olivaichthys > Olivaichthys viedmensis. The sequence continues at coordinate 1,812 of JAOUQW010029170.1, read as the reverse complement.
CTGTGGAATGTAGATCCAGAATCTGGGAGCAGAGTCAGGAGGCCGTATTATTATTATTATTATTACTATTATTATTATTCTAATCTAGATCATTTTCCAGCTTGTAGAAATGGACAATCAGAAACACACTGGCATTCCTCCATGTCAATGATATGTGAGCATGTTGAACTCCGGAGGGACTAGATACGGCGTTGCTGGAGTCTGGAAGCGATTAGGACGTCCAGCAGTGAAAGAGTCTGGTGGGAGAGCAGCTCATCACCAGCACACTATTCGGCCTTGATCTAATACTAGGGCTTATACTGAGAGGCTGATAAGTGCTTACTACTCACACAGACTTGCTGATGTGGTTTAGGACACAGTATGACTTAAAGCCTATGTGAAAATAAAAAACGCATGTGTGTTATTCGTTTAACAGATGAATGCACCTTCTTTTGCGGTAAAAGAACAGTAATTTTCCATCACAGATTCTTGTAAATGGCAAGCAGTAGTTCCAGAAGGCCACATTTCAGCTGTTTTAATGTTAGAAAGTCAGAGAAAGAGAAAATGCTGTTATTGGACGAGCCCGATTTTTTAAAATAGTTATTCCTCGGCAAAAAATCCATCTTTTATGTGAATGTCAGGTTTGATCTTTGCTGTGGGAGCACCTTTGGCATTTGTCCATAAATCTGTGACGTAGTTTTTCACTATTGAGTTTGGACCATTCCATTCCATTTCCATTTATTTATTTTCTCCAAAGGAAGCAGGATATAATTCAACCATTTAGCACTTGAGGACCTTACAACCTTCTGGTCACTAGTGCAGAACCTTAACTGAGCTCCCACTGCCAGTTTGTACAAATAATCAAAATTTTACAAAAACGTAATATAATTTATTGACTCGTTACAAGAAAATGTTTAAAAAAAAAAAAAAAAAAAGACTAGACGTACGTTTTCAGGGCGTGTTATGCCCCGTTCAGGAATAAATTAGGAGCCCAAGACTGAGAGTTTATAACTCAGAATAACAGCAGATATAAATAAAAATACAGGTTAATGCCTCAGATATAGCCTTTCACTGTAAATATTTAATATTCGATACGATACATAGAACTAGAGTAAAAAGGAATCGCTCAATTTATAAACATGATGTCTAAAAAATGTCTAACAAATAGTTATTTTCCAGTTAACCCTGAATGAATCAGATTATAAGACACAGGTTTTTTTTACTTTTAGCATGTTCTGTGACTATTATAACATAATATGTTATAATATTTGCATGAGTCCAACTGTAACTTGGCTACTCCAGCAGCTACGGAAAAGTTATATAACACTGAAAATCCCATAGCTGTGCTGACTGAAATTAGCCTTGTCATACCAGTAGGGCTCTCTGAAGTTCTGTTCTCCAAATCCCAAATTGGTATATACGGAGCCCAGTTTGTGAGGTTGGGTGACCTGATGAGACTACAAATCCAAGATGGCCGCCTCGTACCGTCAGCAGCGAACGTTACTCAACACAGCCAGGTCCCTCTGCTTCTTGGCCTTGAAGGCCATCACAAAGCTCTGAGGCGAAATGACGCCTTGTCCCTGCTCGTCGACGTGGCCCATGACGATGTAGTTCAGACCTTATGACATAAACACGCAAAGGAAATACAGAATTTGGTAGTTAGGTATGGAAGCATATCAGACTTAAAATGAAAATGGCGCTCCCGAGTGGCGCATCAGTAAAGTTCGCCCTGTTGTCTGGAGATCGCTAGTTCAAGCCCCGATGATGCCACAGCCATCCGTGGCCGGGAGTCTAAGAGAGCGTAATTGGTCCTGCTCTCTGGGTGGGTGGGTG
>JAOUQW010029169.1:0-10026 GCA_028565825.1 Olivaichthys viedmensis | reverse complement strand
TGCCTTTTCTACGCCTGTCTGCCTGTTACCTGACTCATGCTATGGATTATGACGATGATTTATGGATTACCCCTAATGCAAATAAACACACCAAACGTCCGCACTTGCGTCCTGCCTCTTCTCCCGTGTTGCACACGTTACATAAACAATGTGAGGCTACCCAGTAGTAAGGTTTCTTTGCATAAAAAAATATATTAACAAAAAAGAGAGACCAGATCAAAGGAAAGCACATAAAATATCTCTGACACATAAAGAGAAGAAAAGCAAAAGAGAAAGAGAGGGAGAGAGGGAGACATGCCCCTTGCTTTCCAGGAACATTAGTTATGAAGAGACGAGCTGAAGTCGTCAAGGCGACAGCTAGAAAAGAGGCAGCTGGGTGTCGCATCAACAGCTGTTCATTTTCAGCCACATCTGGTGAAAAAAGTGCTCATTGCCATGCGACTGAATAAACGTGCCAGAAAAGAGGAAGAAAAAGAGAGATACAGAAAGATGTGAGAGAGTAAGGGAGTGATGGATGGCTATGGAGCAAAGACATGCATGATGTCTGACTCTGCCCAGCTAAATCTTTCACGATGATGGAGAGAAACTGCTGAAAGTAATGCTCGGCAAGAATGTCCAACTGTTGGAAGTCTTTTTGGAATTTCTCAATTTTGGGATTGAGCTAGAGGTTCCATCACATACCACAGCACTCAGTATTAGTAAGCCCATTAATCATTATGCTTGTCCTCATAGAATTTCAAGCTTTTTCACACAAGCTCTCTCAGTCTGACCAAAACATGTCTATTTCAGATACTTTATCCAAACGTCACCTTTAGACTAATAATTTGTTTCGCCATTGTAAAACTGCTTTGTGACAATGCCTAATGACAAAATGTGCTATACTAATAAAACTGCATTTAACTTACTACTGGAACAATGAACAAAGATGGCCATCCAGGTCAGAAGGTTCAACTAATAGCTCCCGAAAAAAATCTAAAGATCAAACTCATTGAGGCTCACAGACAGGATGTGTTAACTGGGGGACTCCACCAGTTTTTCTAATTTTATAATTTTATTCATTCTTTTATATTCACTTTACATGATGGGTTTCAAGATGATACGATTAGATAAGATTAGAGCCCAGGCGGTTAAGACTGTTTGAAAAATTCATGCAGAAACAGTGCTTTGCAGGCTTCCATCATCTTAGGGTATAAAGGGCACACAGAAGTCTCCTGAGCTTTATATTGGTTGCAGCTAAATCAACACAAGTTTTAAGCGTTTTCTACTGGGAAAAATTAATCATGAGATCTACCAGTTGGAACCTTTTTCCTGAAAGTATTTTTGCATTAAGAAGTTATACCTGGTTTATATCTGGTGCTGGAGCCAGTGCTGGTTCAGAGAACCAGCAAAGCTTTTTAAGAACTGGCCTGCATTTCCACCGGTTTGAGAGCTGAAGCATTATGTAATCAGATGTGAGAGTTTCCTAATGCATGGCATAAAAATAATAACCATGGAAGGTTTTACATTTTACCACTAACTTTGAGAATACATTTTACCATCCAAAGTCACATAAGATATCGTCATAAACAATAATCATGCATAAGATGACAGATACATGTTTTTATAACTTCATGCTATTCATACTGAGTGTGTAGCTGCTCAAATGAAGCTTTGTTTGCATTAGCATTAATAGTGTAGCTCCTACTTGGATTGTTGAAATTGCCAGTAGAACAGTCAGACCATTGATTCACAATCACAATTTTAATAAAATAATTTATTTTCTTTTTTTCCCTCCAACATTACCCTTTAAAACCCTCCACACTGTTCCTGTCTTAATTTAGGCCTTTTTTTTTGTTAAAAATGAAAAAGGGGTGTCAGGTTAGTGGTTAGATTTGGACATCTAATACATCAAACGTCATCGTGCTCCAGCTTTAGGCATGAAAGAAATCCGGCTACACGGTGACAGGTGAGAGCCAGAAGCCAATCAGGAATCAGAAATAGTGAAAGAGTTCAATATAATACTGTAATAAAACACACAGAAACTACAAAGCACTTCTTTAAGTCGCGCTGTATAAAAGGGCGTCTGCCAAATGCTGCAAATTTAAACAGGGGAGTGGGAGAGTTAGAAAGTGCAATCTAATAACAATAATAAAAGAAAGGATTCAGGAATGATGAAGGTTTAGCTTTTTGCTTGCTGAACAGGTAAGGCAAGTAAATTTATTTGTTCTCTAATTTGGTGGATAGCTAGTGAATGATAGTCAGACGGTTTGTACTTGTTGTGGAATTTATAATGTTACCCAGTTGTGAAGCTGGTTTAGATAGAGAACTCATAATAGCCGGCTAGTGGCTAACTGGGTGTGTTTTATGTGTTTATGTATATTCTTGCAATTCAAACTTGGTTATATCAGGTAAGAGCAAGTCAATCGAGACTTCTGCTTGCTCTTAGTGTGTAATTTTCACAGATATGTGCCTATTTATCCTCTGATCCGTTTTAGCGAACACGCCAACACAGGCCGGGACTAGGGCGATACATCATATCACAATATTTTTTACATTATTGAAGGTATTACGGTGTTTGACGTAATACCTAGTAATAGTGTTGACTCTACACATCCTAAAAATAAATAAGAGTAAAATATTCCACAGAGGAACACGAATCAATCAGAATGCAGTATTATATATAATTTTCAGGATTTTTATTACACTGAACCATGGGAAACAACGAAGCATTCAATTTCAATAATTGAACATTAAAGTTTACAATGAAATGGGGAAAAAATAAACTTCAAAGTTAGCCTTAATATAAATGTTAAGTAGAAATTAAAGTATCTTTTAACTTTTTTGAAATAAATAAAAATTTCCTTGAAATAGTTCATATACGTAGCAAATTCTTTCATACTTTTACAATGAGCAATTGTCACATCAACTCCTGCACAGCACATGAACTCCGTTTCCCCGTCTCACATCACCACATGCCTCAATACAGAACACGGACTCCAATTCCCATGATCCTTCACAAGACACATACCCTCGTTCGCATTCACCGGACTTCTGATCACATGCACCTCTTAGTATAAAGAACACCTGTTCTCAGTATAAAACACACACACGCACATTTCGTGCCTGAATTTTGTAGTGACGATTTCAAGCCTTGTGTTGATGTTATTGACGACCCGGTTTGACTTTGTTAGTTTCTCGTTTCTGAATTCACCTTTGCCCTGTGATATTCTGTTTGCTGATCGCCCGGCCTGTGCCTGTCTCACAATTCGAGTTTCGCCTCAGTTAAATTGTTAAGTCCACACTTGCATCTGACACCTGTTGCGTGACAGCAACTTTTAATATGTAATGGAAAAATACAGTTGATGAAGGTATTGCAAAAACACATACCTTTACCTTTACATGAATCAATACCAGTATAGCTAAAAATAAGGTATACCGCCCAGCCCTAGCCGGGACTTTACTTTTCTGTAATTTATGCATTTCTAACTCTGTTATATCAGGTGAAAGTGAATCAATCGTGGCTTCTGCTTGTCTTATTGTGTGTATTTTATCTATGGATCTGTGTATTTTGTCCTCTGCTGTTTTAGTTAGTACGCTAACGTAGGCTGACTAGTGGATAATGGGTGTTTTTGGTGTGCTATTTAGTCTGTATAATGGAACAATTAGACACAGTTTGGGACACAGCCCTGAATTCTTATTGAATATGTATTGCTATGGCACTTGCAGCCATCTGATTAATCCACGTGGTGGAGAAGCGCGCAGTACAATGCATGTTATGAAATGTTCTTCTGCAAGTAGCTCGCAATAGCATGTTTTTACCAGAGAGGGCGAAATTCCAAAATCTTACATCCAGCAGCTTTAATGGTAGTTATGAAAATAACTTAAGTTGCTTGAGGTGTTATCATAGCGACAAAATGACAGCATCCCCAAGCCCCTGACATCATTGGTTCCAGACCAGCAGCATTTTGGTGCTGGAACTGAACTGTTTTTGTGGCCAAAAACCAGCTCTTTTGCAGTGGAAAAGTACGGAATGAAGTACGGAAAGTACGGAGCTGGAGTAGCACCTGCTACTTGTTGGAGGAAAAGGGCGATTAGCATGAGAGTTTGAAGTTTTCCAAAGCTTTACCAACCTTTTGTTATATTTTTGCTATGATGTTTAATGAAAGCTGTGTCATGTGTAGTTGCTGGCAGGTTTGGACTCCTGTTAGGCCACCATGGAACAAAGGAGTCCACAGTGGAGTGCAATTATGTGCTGAGTTCTAACGCTTAAATTGTGTGGCCATTTTGTACCATGTGTGCAAGATCTCCAAAAGAGTGCTTGGATCAGATGATAAAGAAGAGGCTTCAAATGGAGAAGCACTGATTAAACCAGTGCCCCAGATCTGGAGCTTGTGTTAAATCACCCTGTTCACCATGTTCTCTAGCAGTTTTTCTGGTGGGAAACTCCTAAACAAGGCCTCCCTTTTCTTCATCACAGCTTTACTTCACCATTTCTCAGTTCTGATTTACTCACACACCATCACATTACATCAGCTCATTAACAAGCTCAGAAGACACTTTAACTGTCAGACTCACACACCCTCTTTCCTGTTTTAAGATTCTTTAACTCATAATAAGGTATCCTCATCTCGCAGTCCCCCCAGCCATTCTTTCAATCTAACCGGTGTTAAGCCTCCTCCGTTAGTTCAGCTGTGTTCTTTCTCTTTTGCTCAATACCTCTTTCATTTTTTCACCTTTTTGCTCCATTTTATTTTTCTCTTTTAACCTGCTAGTTGCACTCAATTTTGCCCATTCTTCCTTGATACTATCTGATTGACTGCTCATTTCCTGCTTCCTTCCCAAAACATTCCTCTTCTCTTTCCATCGATGTGCCTTTCCTTGGCTTCCTCTGTTCTTGCAGCACTTCTCTGCTTCTCTTTCACTTTCTCCATCTGACCTTATCACATGTGCCTCATTTACCCCAGCTGAAAGACCATAAAGGTTTATTTTTCTTTTTGCTCTTTTTGACACCACATGGCTGAACTTAGATCATTAAATGTGCATTCTGAATCTGAATACAGAAAGAATACAGGAAGCGTCAATGTACCAGTTAATGCTGACACCAGTTCGGCTCACTGCACAGAAAAATAAAGCCACACTTTCTGACTCATTCCAGTAAGCTAATTAATTAGGATACTCCTCAGTAGCAGTCTGTCCTCAACACACACACACACACACAGTGTACCCTGTGCAAAAGTCGTGTCCAATGAAGAGTCCTGAAGCTACGAACTGTAATGGAGTCATCAAACTATTCTGGCTTATGGAGAGATCTCTGAACCTATACTAAGGTACAGTGCTTAAAATCGTGTACGCATGTTTGTTTCACTTTTCGAAGCCTGTATACACAGATTACCAAGAGAACATACCTTTGTGGTTGTTACTGCATCATCACCATAGTGTTAGACCATAATTGATAATATGCTTCCCCAAGTCAGACAATTAACAAGCAATTTTTTAGATTAATTAAGTGACATGTTGAGCTGACATCCAAGGTTGGGTTCCATTCTGTGGATTTAAGATTAATTTAAGAGATACATTCAACTCATCAGGTGAAACAAAATAAAAATGTGAAGAAAGAACCAATTAAAATCATCCGCTGTTGTTCCCGCTGAATGACTGCATCTGACAACTCATACTGCTCTATTAATAATACAAACAACATAGAACAAACATATTTGTCAATCTTGAAAGATTTATTTCGGTTTGTGTGCTTCTGCAGCAAACTTCGCTGTAACAAGACAACAGTGTGCTCACTACATGTCGTGGAATATTGTACTTAGGAGTCAAAAGTGCTATCATTAATAAAACCAGACGAGCATATGCTGAAAAAACACTAGGAATGAAATAAATAAACTGTCAACAAAAGGTTTTTAAGTAGACTTAAGTCCAGTAGGTTCCCGTGTGCACCATTTTTTGAACACAAACAGCTAAATAAATACCTACATTTTAAATCCTGTTTTTTTTTTCCATGTTGTACATCCAAACCTTATTATATGCTAAATGTATGGCTTACTATAATGAGATGCAGAGTTTGAAATTAACTTTGTAGCTTACCAGCCACTGTGGCTAGTTGTTTTCTAAATTCAAGCCATTCACATTTTAAATTGAAGTTAGTTCTGCTTATTTCAGTAATTTATAACTCACAGAAGTAACTGGACTCAGTGCAGACACTGAAAACTATGATGCAGCTAACCCAACTTTTAAACAAGATAGAATCTCAACTAAGATTAGCACTTAGATAGAGTGTAAATATGTATTAAGTTGGGGTTGATTTAATTGACAAGTCAGCATAAACAGCTGGACAGTTCCCAGATAGCAGACAATTTCAGGCCAAATATGATTGAGTTTAGGCACAATAAGGGTCAGTTATAGCAACGGCAAGAGTGTTGTGTGTAAGCAGCCACCATTAAGGTTTTCTATCTAGTCTGGTTACAATCTTTCACTCAATTTTTTTTTTATAGCTCTATCAGAATAAGTTGTGCCACATAATGTAATGCTGACTGTAATCTTTCTCATAATTTAGTTTTTTTTCTCCTCCTTGTGAGCTTAACCTTTTTCCATTCCCTCTCTGAATGTAAATAAATAAATAGAGGGAGGGGTAGAGAAAAAGTAGGGCACTTCAACATGGGAATCGCAGTCCAACTCAATACTCAAGATAGATAAGGCCATTTGTACAGAAGTCTGTCATAAATAATGTATGAAGGTGCAGTAAGTGCAGTAGCTCTTTTGGGACAAATAGTATCTGAATGGTGCTGGAAATCTCCCCCTCTGTCTCCCTCAGGCTGTGTCTATTTAAATGTGTGTTTAATCGGGAAGTGTCAGAGCTGTAATTGCGGCTGCTGTCACAGCCCTCATCCTCTCTCTGTCTCTTGTTTTCTCTCGCACACACACACAGACAAACTTCACACCCCTGCTCTGTTTCAAGCTCGTTCTATCTCTCCATCTACCCTAAATTTTTCTCCCTCTCATTCAAAATCATATATGCGCACACACACACAGACACCCAGCAGCCATGTCCACACTGTTAATGGAGAGAGAGAGAGAGAGAGAGAGAGAGAGAGAGTGTGTCTTATGGCCTTTGAGAAGCGATCATGATGATGATGATGGTTATTTAATGAATTGCTGGCAAACCTTCTCAACACATTGCAGGGGCATGTTAGAGGTAGATTGAAAAAAATGAAAGAAAAAAGGACAGAAAATAGTCTCCCTGCCCACTATCTGGTTTTGTTTAAGGTTTGGAAAAAAAGAGTGCAAGAGAAATAAAGTGAACGAAAAGAATAGTGGAGAATGGGACTATTACAGAGAAAGCATAATTTGCTGGGCAGTGAATGTAGACACAGGCCCAGACTCCCTCCACTCCTCCATCTTCCTCTTGTTCCAATCAGTCTCAGCTCCACAAAAACCTCAAACATATACACTCATACAGAACAAACTAGAAACTCAGCCCTGGGCCTGCTGCAAAATCAAGAGGCCTGTATCGGGTAAAAAGAATTCTTGTGTTTTAAGGGAAAGGGTCAGTGACCACAGCTGGAGCCTTTCGAATAAAAAAAAAGAAAAAAGAGAGAAAAGGGAGGAAAGGAAAAATTTGCATTAAAAAGACACACTTTATTAATGATCAGCAAATGTAGAGCAAGGGCAGCTCAAACATGCAAAAGCTATACCCCACTGCAAAGCTATGCATTTACATTTACATTTACAGCATTTAGCAGACGCCCTTATCCAGAGTGACTTACCGAAGTGCTTTGTAGCCGGTAATTGTTGGTGATTTTAATATTCATATGGAGAATTGGATTCCATTGGTGTTACCCAAATTTAATCACACCCTAGATCTAAGTCTCACTTTTGGCATCAATATTAGCAAGGTACCTACTGTTCCCCTGAATGAATCTGTATCTGATCACTGTCTTATGTGTTTTATATTTCAGATGAGTACAAATTCTGGCACTAGATCCTGACTACGTAAGAAACATGTGCTTACACCACTCACAGCTACAGCAGTCATAGATAACCTTCCAGACAATTCATTATGTGCTACTCCATCCCCTAATGATGATAACTCAGGAGGCGCCATAATCCAAGAACGTCTTAATGAGTTTAGTCCTATTGGGTATAACAAGCTCTATACCTTGATGCTGTTCTCTAGACCAACTACTTGTGTACTTGACCCAATACCATCTAATTACTTTTGGAATAATTTTCAGTGATTGGGGAGCCTTTACTAAACATGATAAATTTGTCACTCAGCTTGGGCCATGTCCAAGACAGCCGTTATTAAGCTACTTCTTAAGAAACCACATCTTGACCCCTCTGATCTCACCAATTACCAAAATCTCCAACACGCCTTTTCTCTCTAAGATTTTGGAGAAAGTTGTTGCCCAACAGATTTTTTCTTTTCTCAGTAGGAATAACAAGCATGATGTATTTCAGTCTGGTTTCCAGAAGCATCATAGTACAGCCCGCGTCCTTACCTAAATTATTTAGTTTCGGCGTATCTTGCTGATCTACTGCTGAGGCAGGTCTACGGTTAATCCCGAGCATCCCGAGCATCACTCGCAGCTCAGCTGGTGGAAGAGGTTTTTCTTACATCGCCCCTAAACTCTGGAATAGTGTTCCAGAGAACATTAGGAACGCGAGCTCTATAAGTGTTTTTAAATCCAGATTAAAGACATACTTGTTTAACTTGGCCTATTCATTAACTTGGCTACTGGGGTTTTTATCTTGTTCAATAGACTTTCCATGATTCGTAGTACTAATACTATACTTATAGTCAATTAATTAGTGATTGTACATAATTGTCCATAAATACTTTCTTTTGACTTTCTGATCTTTTATATGTAAAGCACTTTGGGTTTTGAACTCCAAAGCGAAGATGTGTGTGTGTTTATGTATTTGATTCCCTGTCTCGTGAAGTGATTCATTCCACCTGCATCTCGTTTGTCAGTGTAATTAGTAAGTGTTTAAGAAGCCCTCCTCCAGTCCGTCCAGTTTGTCTTTGAATGTTCCATGTCATGTTGTTTTCTGTTTCTTTGTAGAAATAAATGTTTGTTTTGAAACGGTTTGCGCCTGTGTCCTCCTTCCCGCCGCTACACCGTGACTATAGAGTGTTTGTAGATTATCTACTAAACATCAACAACCATAAACTTTTGACATGTTGTTGAGAATTTGTTGATAGGCTCGTTCATGACAAGTCACCTGACAGGTTGGCAGTCTATACATGGTTAGTTGACTGTTTCTAGAGTGTCTAAAGTGGACTTTCCAAATAAAGTGTTACCAAAGCATCACTGTCAAAGAAGGTATAAGTTCACATCCCACTTCGGTTACACTAGAAAGCTAATAACAGTGAGTTTTGATTTGTGACCAAATACACATAACCTGGCAAGCTAGCTAACATGGTAATGGTTGTTCTTAAAACTTTCTTTTACATATTCACAGAATTTTTCTTTACAGTATTGTTATTCAAAGCCACCCACTGCATTTATTCTCTATTGCCTAATACGTACTAGGCTAATATATGTGCTCCCTTTATGCCTGTGAGTTTGCTCGAGTTCTTTTTCTAATTTACCAAGTGTAGGCTGCTGTTGTTAATTTGAGAGTGTGTGGATATCAAAGAAAGGAGACATGGGAAAGGCCATGTTGAGAAGAGAAATTTTGCAGTGCATAAAAGAAAACAGAATTGGACAGAAAACAATAATTTCAGCACAGATATTTTGATACATTTTCCTCACTTAGATATATATTTGGTTATTAACCCTATTTAATCCACACTACATTGGCTCCCAGTCAAATTTCGCATTGATTATAAAATACTACTTATGACCTATAAAGCACTAAATAGTCTCGCCCCACAGTACCTAAGCAAACTTTTGGTCTATTATGATCCTCCATGCCTGCTTCGATCAAAAGGTGCAGGTTCTTTATCAGTTCCTAAAAGAATGAAAACTACAGCAGGGGGCAGATCCTTTTCCCACAAAGCCCCCCAGCTATGGAATAGCCTTCCTGTTAATGTTC